>NJFT01000189.1:0-79527 GCA_002221725.1 Scedosporium boydii
GAAGTGGGGTGGGCAACTTATACCTTGGATATGAAGAGGCCATCTTATTTAAAAGGAGCTCCCCTAACCGCAGTCGATAATAGAGGTAGCTGTTGAACTCGAACGGTGGTACAATTGCTGCACGATGATTATAGAGAGGGTATTCTAGCTTATATCGACCTACCGTGCTATCCGGAGATGGTCTATTTAAATCATGGTCGAAAGGAGGGCGGGAGTTCCGTCTTCTGTCATCCGCCGTTTCTTCCCAGCTGGGCGCGAAGATGCTATTTTAAAAAGCTTGACCCCTTTCTTTAATAAACATTATAAAGCATTGGGTAAATTTGAGGCTAGAGACAGGTAAATAACAGAAATGGGCAACTTGAGCGCATGGCATGGCATGGCACGGCAGGTTTGAACCATCGTCAGTTGACAACCTGGAAGGAGGGGATGGTAAGTGAAGAGAGGATCGACCAATTCATCAGTTGTGCCGGCTTATGTGCGGATTGTTTAGCGGGTGCCGACTCCGATCCACGGGCACAATTTGCTCCGACTGCCGCGGAATTAATTATGTAGATGCGCACAGACCGACCAATCGAACCATAAAAGAGGGAGTCACCAAGATCCATTGAAAACGGCAATGTTCTCCCCTTCCATTTGCCACAAAGAGCTCCTGGGGCTCTATCCGAACCCCCGCTGCCTCATCATACCCCTCTTCTCGCATCATTTTCATAGGAAAATTTAGCATGGAAGCGCCACCACTCGTCCGTCCTGTTGCCGCTCTGGTGGGGTGGTCGTTTTTCATGGAGGCTTGGATGTATAAGACACGTTTGCCTGCCTTGAAAGGGGTGCCACTGCCCCCTTCCACCACGAAAGAAGAAATGAACAAACACATCCCTTCAATCGTAAGGTGGAAAGGTAATACCGAATCCCGTCGTTATTCAACGCCGCCGGTTAGGCCTATTAACTAATAAGTCATCACTTACATACAGCGGATAATTATAATCACCTTCATGAAGCGCCTACTCGGTTTTATGCAGTTGCCCTTTCCCTTGCTCTCCTCAAGGCGACATCGCATCGAAACGTGTCTTTTTCGCTGGAGAGTAAACTTGCTTGGACCTACGTCGGAATCCGTATCGCCCATAGTCTTGTCCATGCATTAACCAACATCGTTCCGGCGAGATTCGGTTTGTACATACTCAGCGAGGTTACAATGCTTGGCTTGTTCGGGAGGCTCGTTCGTTCATTGGCGATAAAACAAGGATGAGCATATACAATTAGCTGAACGTGGGGGATATATGGGAGTTGTGTACGGTTGTTGGTACACACTCCTACCAAGCGAACCATATTTGCTACACAAGGCAAAAAGAAAAAGAAAAAAATTGACTTAATGATTCAAGGGTGCACTGGTGAATCATGGTTACAACGATGGTTATCTACACGCATCAATTACAGGCCTGTTGGGTGGACCTCATCAAATTTGTTCGCTCTTGTATACAGGACTCATCCAACTGCTTGACTGCTGTCCGCCCTGGTCCATCATACCGGAAATGAGTCAATGACAATCCAGTATTTCGAGTCTTTCCGTGAGCTCACATCCGCTCATCTCTAGTAGGTTCCAAACCAGGAGGAGTTTGAGAATGTCCAGTCCAGACTGGCATATACTCAGTCTCTCCTCCATCACTCTTCCGAAGAAGCCTTTGGCGGTCATTTGATTTAGCTGCACGGCGCCTCAACTTCTTCAGAGCTAAAACGTCGAGGATTGTCATGGCAATAGAGCCAATCCTATGGACCATTCACGTCAGCCTCATCTATGAACCGTTGGATTCGTTACTTACAAGCCAAACCCAGAGCCCACGAACAAAGTCTTGTAAAGGCTGCAAATCAAAATACCCTGGCTGCCGCCCCAATGTGCCACTGTGCAAGGTATCGTGATGGTTTCTTTCATAGCATCGACAAGCAAGCCAAAGCCGATGGCCCAGAGTGTGGCGAGGGTAGCATTTATTACTGCGCTGACGGTTGGACTATGGCTGCGGAACCGGGCCCAAACGCCCATTGCAATCAAGCAGGCAATCGTGGCTAGGGCCGATCCTTGCAGCTATGGCATTATGCTGTTAGTTCACCTCACATTCCCAGCGAGAGTCAAGGGATTCTTCTTTGGATCAACCTTACAAAATAAAACATCCATGGCAAAGCATAGCCTTTCTTGTTGAGGTGGGCGATGAAATAGAACATCACGCCAGAAACGGTGCAGGAAGAGAGAAACAGGACAGTCCTGCTAAGAAACAGAGAGATCTTCGGATATGGAGAGGACATTTTGGAAGGATTTTTGGATAGATGGAACTGGCAATAGTGATTGTAGTTTGAGACAGTCTATGTGACGGAGAATGCTTGGTGGAGCTAGAGAGTGCTTTAATAGAAACAGCTCATTGAATGAAGGAGCAGGAAAAACACTTGTGTTGAACTGCCCCAAAAGAAAAATGGCGAGACGAATTGCTACGCCCATTTCAACCTGAAATTTATACGAGGATGGTGGAGGCGCTGCCAAAGAGAAAGGGCCTACCAAGAAGAAGATGCATGACATTTCGATTCATGCATTTGAATCCACTCCCGCGCCAAGCCCAAGCTGAATGTCGCCTGACGAAAACCAGCCAATCGAGGGAAGTGCGCGTCAGACTAGGTTTCGACGGTCTCACGAGCGCACTGATAGCACCCGATTCACCAAACTCCGTCGGGTATGAATTAGCTTACAATGTCATGTCTGTACTACATCGTTGGTCGAAGTGCTGCGGCTGGGGTGCGCATGCCAACACCAGAACCTCTTGGGCTGGGCCAGTGAGCTGAGTGACTGATCCGTAGCAACGATGGTTGGCTCCAGGGACAACATACTGTCTTGAACAGCCCACTACATTTGAGGTTGAGAAATTGGCTCTTGGCCCTTATTTATATCCGTGTAGATGGCCCTCTTCTCCCAGCGAGACCTAAATAACTGTCTTCTTACCCATGAAATCTAAGAGTCTTGTGAGCTCATTATATTCGAAATGTGGACTCTAAGAGTGATTACGGCGATCGCATTCGCCATCTTCTCTATTCCACCCGGTCTTGCCCAAAACTTGACTACCCCAGACGTTGGCGATCCAGTTCTTGAAAACCCTACGGCCTTTGCCAATCCTGACTACAATTTGACGACAGTTACGGTAGAATATCAAGTCTACACCGGCTGCGGTCCCGAAAACAACTTAACAACAGTCCGTCAGCGGGTTTCTTACGTCGTTTTCGATGGCCTGGCCATCATAGATGGCGATATCGTCTACGGAACTGAAGACGACCTCCTTCAAGACATTGTCCCTGACCAATCAGATAACAACCCGATAATCGCCAGAAGTGGAATCTTCGGTGAAGATTCCTTGTTTGCTCTGGGCAAGCGAGCAATCTCCCTTCGCCAACCAAACGTACGTTGGCCGAATGCCGACATTCCATACACATTCAGCGATGCGGATACTTCTGCATTCTTGTCAACTACGGGTGCAGAGCAGAGGAAGCAGACCTTCAGGGATGCTGTCAAAATCTGGAGGGATCGGCTGCCTTGGCTAAACATGCATGAGGTGGCTGACAACTCCTACGATCCAACGGCTCTTACGCCACCCACTCGCCTCACTATCAGTCTTATCGACGGTTGCGTGTCATGGTCACCAGTAGGCCGTGCGGGTACTCAGCAGGCGAGTGTCCTGTCGATTGGGTGCGTCTCTTTGGGCACCTACGTTCACGAAATTGGCCACAGTAAGTGAGCTCTCCGGGTCTGCCGCTTATTGAACATAAAGGCTTACGCGCTGTAGCTCTTGGATTGTGGCATGAGCACCAGCGGCCGGATAGAAGCAACTACTTCACCCTGGACTGCTCTCGCATACAGGACCAAGGGGGTGTCAGCCCCGTCTGCTCGATCCCCTGCGCTGGATGGGGCTGTGCCTTCGAGCCTCGAAACAACCCCATCGTCGACAACTGGGAAGGCCCTTATGACACTAATTCGGTTATGCATTACTTTGAGACCGCGTTTGGCAAAACTGCAAGTCAGCCACCACTTATTGGCGTAACGGCCGATGTAAGGGTGGGACAGACAGGAAAGCCCTCAATTTTTGATCTTACACGGGTGTGCGAAATTTATCACGAGCAGTGTTTCGGGAAAGGCTTCTGCGGTGACGGCATTCTTTCGCCGGCAAACGGCGAAGAATGCGATCCCGGCTGTGGCTCGGATCCCTCTTGCACAGAAGACTGCAAGAAGAAACCAGTCTGTGGAAATGGGCGAGTTGAGACCGGCGAAGAATGCGACGACGGACCAGCCGGCAGCGCAACCTGCGGAACAGATTGTAAGAAAATATCCTGCATCCAGACCTGTAATCCAGACCCGCGCTTCAACCTATGTGATCAGACGGCAAGCTGCATCACCGTCGAAGGTGGGAGTCCCGCTAGCATCGGAAAACACTATTGTGCTTGCCGCCACGGTTTCAGGGCTCCATTGGATAAGCCACAGATGAGACTTCCATGGTTCTCGCCGATTTCCCAAGAGGGCCGTGTGTTTGTCGAGCCGGGCCAAGCTTGCAATCTACTCTGTGATGCGTGGACTTTGGGTAAGGATGGCTGCAAGGAGGTGGCGGAGCGACCTGGATGTTATTAAACCACTGAGACCGACTTGGTTTAAGGACAATTTATTGAGAGGCTGAAGGGCTAATACCCCTAGGATTTTACGGGATTGTTGTATTTTTTTTTACCATGATTTCCTGATTCCGGCTCGGATCCAATATCATTAGTTTTTGCTTTCGTTTTGTTTTATTCGTCGTAGGCCATGTAGCCGGGCCAGACTGGGCGTCGTCCCTCCCCTCCCCTTCACACATCCAACGACTCGTTCGCGTTCCGGTTTGGTATGGTAATGGGCGGCTTATTCTACGTTGAGAGTCTTTGGACCTCCGTATTTGCCAATGTACGTCTCCGTGGAACCTTGTACTATTTACATTGAACACCATAAACTCTTTGCGTTTTAACCATCTTTAGGTGTCCAAGAGAATTTTGCGGCTCATCACCTGCTGAGGCAGTTGGATAGATCGGTCCACAATTTGCCATGAAAGCCTTGGTTGTTGAAATGAAAAATATTTTTTAACTGCATGGGAACCTCGCTCCTTTCGACACCCTGTTGACAACGTTCTGCAATCAACGCCATTCTCATCCCTTTTTAATTTAACAAAAAAAAAAAAAATAAAAAAAAAAAATAAAAAAAAAATCCTCGTTTGCATCCATTCTTTTCTGGAATGAAACATGATCCCACCATCAGCTCTCGTTTCTGAAATCACTTGTTGGGGCACAATTACAAGCGATGATTAGGCACCAGCATGACCCTCCGAACTAACTCAGCCGCAGCTCAGCCACATTAATTCAGGAGATATTAATGTTAAAGCTGGCTTACCACCAGTGACCGATGACTCGACTGTTCCCCGGCATCACATATGTTAAAACGAAGCAGAAGACAGTCCTCTGGAGAATAAGCGGTCGATTCTAGGTGTTGCATTACTATCTACTCTTATCCTCCAATGGACTCGACATTCTCGGACGATGACAGGATTCAACTCTCCTTCTTGAGGGACGAGGAGGTCGACACTCTAGTTTCTACCGGCAACTTCTCTGAGGAGAGTCGGCTTGCCTCCCCGCTGGACGGACCAGTTTACTTTTCGTTCCCTGAAATTATATTGCACATAAACCCAGGGCCATTCTATCCCATTCTACTAGAATCTGAAGGTTTCTTCACCATTGAGAATGTCCAACTTGGTCGCGTCCCATGTGATACCCTGCGAGCGCGATTGTCTGGCGTCTATGATGAGGCGTTACAGACCAATACGCTGTCAATATGGGAGGCTAGGGAGGATCTCAATACGTATGGCATATTCGAAAGGACCATGCTCATTGTTCAGCTCGTATCGGCTACTCGCAAGTTTCTCCAGCAGCACCGCAACCTCGAAACCGAGAGGCTAAAGAAGCACCATTCTGTGGGTCCAAACCCGGAACCAGTCGATGATATAATCCAGCTCAAAAGGCTGGGTGAAATCAAATCATCTAGCGAAATTGCTCGCGAGCTTGTTGGCTCTCCTGCAGAAATTGTCAAACATATACCCGAAAATATGCGTGTTTTGCATGTCGAAGAGGTTCTACGTACGAAGCTGGCCACCAGATTCTATGCAGCAAAGAATGCCATGTATGTGAAACTCAGCCAAATGTCTCACCGATCCCTAGGGAGGTACTTGCCACCTGGCCTGTCACTAAAACGGGCCGCGGATGCCGTTGATTACGTCTTGAAGCCTCGTCTGACATTTCATGGTACCCGACGATCCAATGTCCCCCTTATTGTACGCTACGGATTTTTGAAGCCTGGTACACCCCTCCCAGGAACTTCCAACAGACAAAAGTCGGATCCGCAAGTCCACCAGGTTCAACAAGGCGCGACCTATGGACAAGGAATATACTCCTCCCCCAACGCCGCATTCGCCCTTGATTATTCTGGCTGGTCTTGCGAACCAACATCGGCCGAGGAGTACTTCGGTCTGAAACTAATCGTGTGTGCTACGCTCATGGGCCGTTTTGCCCGAGTGGAGCGAGCCCATGAACTGTGGGACAAGACGTCTCCCATACCTGGCGCCGATTCACACATGGGGAATAGGGACTTGGAATATATCGTCTTTGACGCCGCCCGCATTTTGCCCGTCTATGTAATTCATTTGGATTGGGGCGAGAACAACAAGATTCATTACATCCCCGTCGACCGCTCAGAATGGCAGGCGTCCGTACGAAACACCTCGAGGCAATATTCTGAACTGGATGCGACCATGGCCGGTGCTTCCGAAATGATGCCGGGTGACCGCCAACGGGCTAGGGAGGCGGTCATGGCTCGTGCAAGGAAATGGTTTCCTTACGGGTATGGTCCCAAGTCCGATGGAAACTTCGTGGTCGAGGACGTTGGCGAGGTGAGCGACGATGAAGAGGACTACGGGGAGTTTCAAGCAATGCGACTGGATGAGGGGACAGAAGAGAAGAATGCAGATTATTGGAGCTGGGTTAAGGCGGGTTCAGTTGAGGATGGAGAGAATTCTCGACAGCGCTTCCAGCCCCTAGACGAATACCGCGACGACTCTCGTGCGGGAAAAACCTATGGCCACAGTTCGTTGAAGTGGGATAACATTCCCCTTCCTGGTGAAGAGAATGAAGACGACCCTAGAATCCCCGAGTGGTTTTCATCAACTCTGTCGAGATAGTCGGGTGTTGGGGCCGAAGGAGAGACGGTGGAAAGATAGCTTCTACGTAGAGTCACGCTTTTCTCTCTTCTTACTTCTCTAGCGTCAAGGACTAGGCACCACATAGTCTTCCCCCTAAATTATTTGTTCATTATTTATCCACGTATTTTATCGTCTCGAGAGCTTCACCATGCGTCTAAAACTTAATAGCAGGCAGCTAAATCCTGCCGCGTGAGCGTATTATGAGTGCGCGAGATATCACATCCTGAACAAGCTCGATATGACGGTGATCCATCACACACCTTCCGACCAACAGCTTCAGGAACTCGACGGTTTTCGAAGATTCCATTTGAAGTCTGCTATCCGTTGCGGTTATGCGAGACGAGATTGGGGGCCGTTCGTAACGGAAGCGTTACCGACACAGACGAAGCCTACGCCGAGGGACGTCCTCATCATGTGTGGAACCGGATCCTTGAATCGCCATTCCATGTATGATGATGGTGTTCTGCGCAGTGGGATCGTCGTGACCGCCCACCTCTCCATGATAGGGCTATCTCCTGTCGCCTGATCATCGCAAATACGGAACGGATAACTGTAATAAACCCAATTACCGAACACCGACGCAACCTGAGGGATGCGACATTGACTCCCCCTCATCTGTACCTAATATTCCTACTTGAGGCCCCTTAGTTTGGAAGGAGGGGCTGGTCCCACCCAGAGCCCTGGTCCCCCGTCCTTGCGCTCCTCTTTTCAGAGTGTCGAAACCATCCTCCAAGCCATTTTCGCTAACGGGAGAGGGGGAACCGAGCTGAATAGGAAATTGTCGATCGCCAGGCAGGGCAGGTCCACAAAATGCCGATCAGCACTAACACTGCCGCTCCGCCGCGTTGCAACCGCAGAAAAGATTAGCCGTATTTCATTGGAAGAGAGGCGACGGTGGCTGCGGCGACAAGCCAGTTCGCGTAATAGATGTCCGCCGCCACAAGCATGTCAACACTCAATTGGCCTGTACGAGCTCCGGGTTCGAAAAGTCCGGGATCGTAAAGGGGAGGAGCCGGAGACAAAGGTTCCATATCCAAGCATGATAATTATCTTGTCGAGCCTCTGGCTAGCGGGATGCCAAATTTCCGCAGCGAATCCGCTAACGGAAATCAGTGCTTAGTAGCTGATGATGGAGGTACGGTGTGCCCAAAATAATGTTGCGTTTTCGTGCTTCCTAGGAGGACGAAATCCATCCAGTCGCCCAAATTGGATGGTGAAGCCAGTGACCAAGTGCTGTCAATCAACTCGCATTCTAGATCATGGTATTCCGATTTACGACTGCACCTAAACTGGATATATCAAAGTGTGGACCGAAGTTGAAGAGCAGAAATTGCTGACGGAAAATGGCGGTATTAATTGACGAATTCATTTATTCTCCTGTGAGCAGCGAAAAACGAATGGAAAGGAGAGCAAAATAAGGCTACTTATTAGCGCAGGTAGTTGAATCATTGATGTGTTATCTCTTACAAAGCCCGGCGTCTCGATCACGACGCGCTTGACTAAGCTTATCTCAAGACTCGACCAAGTGGATTACTCGTGGTAACCCCTTCAATGTCCTCCAAGGCCAGCATCTTTCACCTCGGCACTTCGATGAATCGACTACGCACGGCCTGAGAGCAAGGAGCGGGATCGGGAGAAGACGAAACCAATTAGCTTGGTAACTCTACCATGAGCGACTGCGGCTCGTCGGGTCTAGTGTACTGAATTTTCCCAGGCGGCTTGCGGGTTCTTCCGGCACTAACCTTCCTTGTTGAGAAGGCCACTGTTAATGTCTGTGCGCACTCGAAGAGCTTCCCGCCGCTCCAACAACTTCACCCCAGTCGCCCTTTGTGTGAACAGAGCCTTTCTTAAATACTTCCTCACCATTTCGAATTCTGTGGTTGTGATAAGCAAGTTGTAAATAAAGTTTAAGCCCTCACCAGCTGCTCCCTGGACCGGCGGTAAGACGACAGGCTTTTACTTTGCGTCTGGTGACGAATTCCCGGCCTTCATCTATCAAACCTAGAGTGTCTATTTTACATTGTATGGAAGGGAAGAGGAAGGGAAACTAAAAAAATCTAGATTACTACAGCATTTCCATACTATATCCTACATCTCAACCCGAGTCTTATAAACACGATTCAACGGTACCGAAGTTAAAACCTCTACTGGTCCTGCCCACCGTTTGGCGTATACCTAATTGAAATCTCGTCCGTTCTCTTGATCCCCCTACTTATGCCATTGTGATCTTTTGTATCTCGTAGTATGCTCTCGTCGCTAGCGTTATTGTAGGTTATGACTGCCTGGCGAGTTGTGGAAGCTTTCCCTTCAATGCCTGCCGATGACCCAAGACCGTACTTCCGCGTGCTGTTGTTACCGTACATTGGGAGCTTATAAGAGCTACCACCAGTACCAGAGCTGTCGCCTTTGCTCCCATACCTAATACGAACATACAGTGGTCGTAGAACGGGAATTGACGAGCACATGATGGTAACAGTACTCTCAGTAGCTGACCAGATAAGCATGGGCACGGTATCATCTGCTGACTGGTTAAACCAGAACACTAACACGAGCCGAGGGTCAATGGCGATAACATACGGATATACTCTTGTGCGTTTAAGCTGTTCAGAGCCACGGTGCGTACAATTCCACAGATCCCAGCGCTATGACTTCATCGTTAACTTGGAGGTAGGAGTGTGAAGGTTAGTTAAGTAACTTACAAAACGCCGAGGCTGAGACCTAGGGCAACAGTGATCTTCTCCTTGCGTTTCATGTTCAGATCCCAGATGACAAACCAAGGAAGAATGGCAAAGGAGAAGTCGGCGACGACAAACCAAGCTGCAACAAACCCATTAGTGCTGTTAGAGTAGGATATTGCACTTCACCACACTTACATCCAACGGTCAAGCCGACCTTGGAGAAATCAAGCCAGCACGTCCCGGGAAGAGTGGGGTTCCACGTTTTCTGAACTGGAATACACTGAACGACAACGGTGATGCTAGCGAAAAGCGTGATGAAGACGGTTCCCGCCATGAAGGCCCAGATGAAAATGGTCTGTATCTTATTTCGTACGATCCGGAGAAGAAAGACGCCAACTGCGCATTTTCCTACACCAATGACCATGAGCCCGGCCACCTGGCTGAAGATTTCATATTTGAGAGCAGTCCAATAAACTTCGGCATCGCCAACGTCAGCGAAAAGTCGTCCGAGACCGTACGATGTTGCCACGGTGACGAAGACGGTGTAAAGAATTTGAAGAACCTGCAGAAACCAAGTCAGTCGCCTCACAATCGTGATGGAATGGCGTGGAGTTGTCCGTACCAGCGCGACTATAATAAGATAATCATCGGCGCCAGCAGCATTCAGAATTGATATGCGTGTATAGAGTCTTAGGCCGACAAAGATGGCGAAAATCACGACCTCCGCCCACAAGACCGCATTGGTCATGGGCCCGAGGCCCCCGTAGTACTGGCCCATGCGGAAAAGCTGGCAATATCGGGCTCTCAGGAAGGGCAGGCGCAGTGTTGCTAGCGTATTCCAGGGGAAGCAAAAGACTCGAGAAGGTGTTCGTCTCTCTTCGACTCAAAAGAGTTGGACTTGCAGACATTATCAACTTCGTAACGGTGGCGAGCCAAGAGCTACACTCCTCGGGACCAGGGCCCAAATCCTACTGTATGAAGGAACTAGCATTCAGCTCGCACCACATTTATGAGGTTGACCTCACTGACAGGGAAGAGACACTAGTCTAGCTTAAGTTAAATACGGATGTCTCGGTATAATAACCCCTGCAAATATCCTGGGCAGTATCCATATCCTAGTAAAGATGTAACTTAACCCCTTAAAACCATGGCATGCCAATACTGTGTATTTCGTAAAAACTACTTCGTAGATGCAGCAGCAGCCCCCACAGAACGCGCCCAGCGCCCAGGGCCGGGGCCTGCAGATTCGGATGGTGAACATCTGCCGAATAGAAATATCTTCATTGCACCATACTTCGAAAGCAGCGCCAAGCTACCATGCGTGGAAAATGAAAACTCAGAACCTGTTACCTCGTACTAGGAGCTACCTAAAGAAGCTGGGATATGGCCCTATTCCGACCTATTCCAATGAAATTAAAGCTGAGCGGCACATCCCGACTAGTTGGATGAATAGCATGATGTTGAGACGCGAGCAGCTATTGGACCCACTACCCAGCCCCATGGAGCTGCAGGCACATGTGGCTAAAACATACCAAGTTTACGCAGAACTTTTTTCTCGATGGTCGTGGTCGTTTGCAACTTGGGTAGTGGATGGGCTGCATAAATCCCTCGAATCCTGCGGGCAACGGGACTAATTGGCGAAGATTCCACCTTTCTGCAGATGGCAGAATCGTCAATGATGCTGGGTCGTATGATCCAATTCCACTGGCTGCAGAAGTACCCAGGTATTTGCCAGACTTTGCCAGAGTGCATTTTACTTCGCGTGGGGGCCCTTCAGGACGGCGATTCTTCAATGCAACAGTAGCTGTGTTGTTGAAATTTCTTCCCTTTCCTTCGTCCATGCACACTGAAAGACTTACGTCGACTGTTCAACTCTGATACAAACCCACGACTTGTCGGAGATGTCACAGGAGACGAACCGCTCCGCAGTGGAATGTTATAGTTTGGATTCCTGACGATATTTATCCCCCACATTTCTAGAGTTTGAGAGGCACTGTTAGTAGTACTTCGTACGCTCGAACTGGTAAAGGCTTTTGTTTGCTGACGCGGGGAAAGTTGAGATATTACAAGTAACATGGAGGGCGGCGATCGAGCGAGGTCTGGGAGGACCTCTTCAATCCTGTGAGCAAGGGCGCATGTTCTATCCTTCAGACCCCAGGGCATTCTGTCATTGCCAGCCCCTTTTTCCCCCCCAAATCTGGTCTCGCTTCGCCATTTTCCCCTGTTTAACAGGGATATTCCGGAAGTCTTCCGACTGCTGCTGTATTCGAGGGCCGGTAACACTCTTCCGGTACCCCTAGCCAGTCAAGGCGTCTCCACTGAGGGTCGACATCACGTATGCGTATGCTTTCGAAGCGAGGCACTACTGCGTGTCAATGTGACCCTAGCTACTTCGTAAAGTTTTTATACCGGAGTCCAGTAAAATGAATGAAACAGGAAAGGATAATAGCAACCCTTCTGGCTTGGTGAGCACGAAGCCCCTGCTTTAACACCCCTTGTAATTATGCGTGGCTAGGTCAGCTTCCTCCACTGATCTCCGGCGCGGAGTGGAGGAATGATTGTATATAAGAAGGCGGGAGAGTAAACTTTTATTTATGTAGGAAGTTGACACCGGGATTTCCCAGTTCACTGTTGTTTCTTGCCCCAGCTCCAAGACTTTTTCATATTACTAGACCTCAGTACTTCGTACAAGGTATAAAATGGCATCCCAGTCCAAGGATATAATTGCTGCCCTCGAAAACTTCAGCCATGCCTCATTTAACGGCGACGAGGTAGAGCGTCTCCGTGTTCGTGCGGCGGCTCGGCGACTACTTGCCAGGGTTGAGTCTCCATATGAACGGGCCTGGGGTTTCTGCTTTGAGCACCCTGTTGTCTTTGCCGCCTTACAAACTTGCATTGATCTCGGTCTTTGGAAGGCCTGGACGGATGCCGGGGGTGATGAAAAGTCCATTGATGATCTGCTGAAGTTGACTACACATGATATCGAGCCAAACCTCTTGCGTACGTCCGGTTAACTCCATGCGATACCCGCAACCTGTGCCGTGTGTTTCCTATGATTCTCGGCTCATAACTGAAACTTTGTAGGGCGACTATTCCGTCTCTTGGCCGCCTTCAACGTCGTGGAGGAAACTTCGGAAGACACGTTCAAGCCGACCCCCTTTTCACATGCCATCGGTGATGAAAGCACCAAAGTTCGCGCGTCACTTGAAGCAGCGTAGGGACTACCATCCCCATCCCCCTCTGGACCATTTTTTTATTTTTTATTTTTCTCTCTCTAGGCCGCCGACTAATCTTTTTTTTTTTCACACCAGAAACTACCAATATATCCTGGCTGGGCACAACCTACCGAAATACCTGGCCAAGATTGGCTATAAGGAACCCGCAGCGGCAGATGTCAACAACCATACGGAGAGCGACCCCGATGGCCTCAACTTCTTCGGGCGCTTGCAAAAGAGTCCCGAGTGCTACGAAGCCTTTACGGGCCACATGGAAGCTTGGACGGCTTGGAAGACGCCGTGGACCAAACTCTACGACCCTCGCAAGCTCCTCGATGGCGCCAACCTTAATGATGGGTCGCCACTCGTCGTTGACGTAGGGGGAAACACTGGCCTTGACATTTCCCACGTTCTTAAGGTGCTGCCAGATTTGCCCGCTGGGGCGCTGGTCCTGCAGGATCTTCCCGAAATCATTGCCAAGGCCAAGGTTGACGAGAAGATCACGGCTATGGTTCATGACTTCTTCGAACCCCAGCCGGTCAAGGGTAAGTATTAGTTTTAATTCCCCTCTGAGACGGAGAGAGAAGTCCCATGTAGCTAATACCTGTATAGGGAGCCGTGCGTACTTTATGCACGCAGTCCTCCACGACTGGCCGGATTCCCAAGCCACGCAGTTGTTGCAGAACACCCGAGAGGCTATGGTTAAGGGCTATTCTAAGCTCTTTGTTTACGACATCGTGATGCCACCGAAAGGCGCGAGCATCAGCCAGACTACCATGGATGTAGAGATGATGTGCCTGCTCTCAGCTGCTGAGCGCACTAAGAGCGCATGGGAAAAACTCTTAACTGGCGCCGGTTTCAAGATAATTAACTTCTGGCCTGACCCACAAGAGTACGAGATGCTAATCGAGGCCGAGATCGCTTAGGTAGTATGCTGCCAGGATGATCTCCATCGCACTGTAGATAGGCCATTACTTGAGCGAGACTTGTGTCTGCTTCGACTTTGAATACAAGGAAGCTCAAACGGCTAATACGGGGAACACAATTATCTATTAGCTATGTAGTAGAGCGCTGCTCTAATCAATAATATGATCTTTATCCTCACAGGTCATGTGCTAGGAGAAGAATGCCTGCAAGGAAAGTCGCCAACACCGGGAACAGTAAGTAGAGACTTTAATAACGCAATGCTGCAATCTACCCCGCCATTTCCCTACCCGCCTACAGCTTTACAACTATGTATATCGGATGACTGGCGCTGGAGAGACGCCACAATCTTCGGAAGCCGGCCTGCGGATTCACTGGTCTAATTGGTCCGACTGATCTTCCTGGAAGTCTCCACCATTCACACGACAATCAATAGTCCACGAAGGTGGCATTGACTTCGGCTTGAATGCATCCGGGACATTCTCCCTCGGTTCCTGGAGACGAAACCCCCATGGAAGTCGACACGCCAGGTTGATGATGGGCAGGAGAGCTCTTCGGGTTAGCACCACGCCTGGTGCCTCAGCACCTGCGAAGGCACCTAACTCAATCAATAGCCCAGCTAGTCTTTTGACCTCCAGTCTTCTCGTAGCTATCCGGGCAATGAAGGAGCGTCCAATCCTCGGCTGTGACGGTGCCGTGTGTGAGCAGGGTTTCGTGGCTCGCATGGCGTGTGACAAAGGGAACTCCTTCGGCCAGCTGACATGGGAATTCTCGGTCCTCGCGAGCGAACACACTGCGGGGGTCCAGCCGTTCGAGTCAGCCTGGTTTAAATCGAGACGGTCCGGGAGGATTGTAATAAGAGATTGGAGCACCTAATGGTCTTCGAGGCTACCACGCAGTGGAGAATTGATTCACCAAAGCTATTCGTCTGCGGAAGGCTCGTTGTGCGAGAGAGTAGGACTTGGAAGAGCTCACAGCTGCAGCCGTATGCGGCAGTATGTAGAGATGTCTCTCTGTTGTCGTCTGTGCTGGTCACTGAGGCACCGTTCTCAAGGAGTCGGATGTCCGTCTCATGGAGGTGCTGGTTTACATATTCGACATCGCGGTCTGGATCACCTGCCATTTCTGTGCCTCTCATGATCTTGAAGTTACATGCAATGCCTATGGCACTCTCTAGCGCGTCCTGGGGATACTCGTTTCTATCTGGGAGCGTTTCTACCGCGTTGGCTAGCTACTTTGTGCGGTGCGGTAGGGCGCTACTCCTTTCTCCCAACCCTCGCTAGCGAGCTCCTCCGTTTCTACCTCTCAAGCCCGCTAATCGAGGAGGAGCCAAGGGTGACCGCATCTCTCGGTCTCTAGGAGGCATAATCGCATCGCATCGACTCGTTTTGTCGGTGGGGTCCAGGCCCAAATTGGTCGCATCCTCTCAGAATGACCCAGTTTTATAGCGAGGGACATCAGGGCGAGGTAGGTTCACTACGCCTTCCTCTTCTTAATTGCAATGCTACTTTAAAGTTATTTATAGTCTTTCACGAGATTCATCCCCCTGAACGCGCTGCCCTAGCCAAGCCCGTATTATCCTTGGCGAGAGAAAGTCGGACGTGCTTTTTATAGCAAAGTGTGCTAGAGAGAGGGTCTTTGAATTTAATAGTAAAAGCTGAAGCTAGATAGATCCCTTCCCCCAACCCCAGCTGTTCAAGGGGTCGTCGGGCATCAGGTTAAACATGACTAGGGTTAAGTTAGCAAAGGAGCAGTTTAGATAGAAGACGAGACTAGGGTGGATACCTTGGCCAAAAGCGCCGAAAGCTTCATCCAGCGGCAAATCGAGGGGCTGAGTCTCGGAGCCGACAGCATTCACGAGGCTAAAGACTGGATATGGCTCTACCCACTCATTTCTGAAGCCTCCTGAGTCGGGGTCTTGCTGATGCGACGGCAGGGGCGTCTCCGAAGTCGGCGGAACTGACAGAATGGTCTCTCTGTGCTGGCCTTGCTGGTTGATATCACGCTCTGGTGGATTGTGATAGCTTTCGGCCAACGATAGTCTGACATCACACGCATTAATATTGATGCGTGCAGGCTCGGCCGGGGACTGATTTGACGCAGGTCTTTGGTCCAATTTGCGATCCTCCTTGAAGACCATGTCGACCTCGCGATGCATACTGAGTTGTAAGAGATCGCTGAGGAGCTGCTCGGCGTGACGTGCAACTTGGCTACGTGGGCTGAGTGCCTTGGCAGCTTGGATAATCCGAAACACGCCAGCTTTAGATTCCTGCGCAATGCTGCTGTATGGATGACTGGTCGGCGGAATGCAGAGTATAACTCCAGCGGTGAAAAGATGAATGAAGACAAACGCCAAGCAGAATTCGTGCTCGAACTGCATAATTGGCGTTCGAGATATGCGTAGGGCTGCCTTGACGGAAACATCAAAGGATCTCGACACTAGGTCCCTGGAACTCTTGGAGATGCCTTGGCGGTACTCTGCCGAAAGGCTGTGTTCTAACAGCGGCCGATGTGCGAGTATGATGGCCGCGTCGTAGGTGATTTGCAACAACAATGCTTGCAACCTGAGACGCCGCAGCGCCGAGTCTGAGTCCTTCCCCCCTTGGCCCTCAAAGCGTTCCTGGAAGGATGATTGTTGCGGATGATCCTCATCTAGAAAATCGTCACTGTCTAGCAGCGGTGGAAGCGCTCCTCGCCACCCTACTAGTTGCGCATCAGCACGTTGGACGGCATCTATCAGGGACTGCAAGTCTTCCGCCGTCATAGGATTCCGCAGCTGTAGCAGCCTAAAGGTGGAGAGGGTCTTTCGGATGATCTCGTACAACTTATACTTAAGCCAGTGAAATGTCAAGGCGGTCACTTTCCCGTCGCCGGCTCTATCCTCCGTTGGGGATTCGTTGGAAAAAACATCAATTGCAGTATCGTCTATATCTGCAAGCGGCAGTAAGTTGGAAAAGGCGGCATCGAGAGATGCGGGCCTCCCGTAAATCTGGGACGCAAAAGTGTCGGCAACGGTGATGTGATTCCAGCAGCGGCGGCGGACCTGCGTATCGACTTGGTCGTCGGAGTCCAACTCGCAGTGCAATGCCAGAGCGTAGGAAGCTCTAACAGATAGGCCAATCATAGCCCAAGCTAGACTCGGTGAACCATGGAAGATGTAGAATGCACCAAGGAGCACGCAAACCTGGACAGTCTCTAAGCGGCTGTCGTCGAGAAGGTCTATGAGATGTACCCGTACCTCTCCAATCATCTGGTCCATGAGTCGTTGCGGATCAGACGAGACTGAAGCGAGAAACTGCTGTCCTTGTGGCGAGGTGTTTTGGATCGCGCACTTCAGACCGAGCGCGGCGACAGTTAGGGTAATAAGTATCTTGCTCATATCCTCCCGTCTCCAGGTGGCCGCCGATAGAATATCGCGAGCCTGCCTCATAAAGGTTGGCTTGTGAAATATCCAGATGAACCAGTGGATCTTGTCAAAGTACACTTCAATCAAACTTTCCATCACCGATGCGGAGGGCATTTGCATCGATTGCAATTCCCATGTTGGGCTACTGGGTGAAGATGGCGAGGCGTCGCCCGGGATTGTGGAGCCCTTCGTAGGTGCCTGCGTCCCGAGGTTCTCGTACACGTTCATAGCAAGAGATATCGTGGACCTGTTGGCACCGAATTGCTGGGTCTCTATGGAGCTGGTGATCTGCCGGCCCAGTGGAGAGGCTTGTTCCGGCGACGTGTGAGTGGAGCCCGCCGGCCGGCTCACGATTATCTCCGGACTTGCAGACACATTTCGGCGGCGCCTGGCCACCTTCGCGGTACCCCCGCCATAACTGCCCGGGGTATTGCTTGCCTTGTGCCGTTTCGACGAGGATCTGGCGGATTCGGGCTCCGATCGAGGCCGACACTCCATGCCCGACCGGACGCACATAGTACATGGCTTCGTGGCATCGCACTTGACAATAGTTAGCCTCCGACGCCTGAGAGAATTGTCGGCGCCCAATAAGAGTAGTCCATAAGTGGATCAATTGATGTGTACCCACCTTCAGCTTTTGCCTACGGCAGCGTGCGCAGGCCACAGAGACTCTGCGCAGCGATGGTGATGGTTCGGGACCGGAAGGCAATGAGCTCATCTCGGAGGCTGCGATGTTGTGATGGACAAATTAATGTTATGGTGGAAATGGAAGTACCGCAAGTCCCACCGGATGCGAACTTCGAGGGGGGAGCACCTCAGCATTATAATCTGTCGGAAGCTGTATGACATTGGATGCAACTTAGCGCTACCACACTATCCCCGCAATCCCCGCATCTTGACCTCCGCCTGCCTGTTTAGGCTTGGTCCACGACCTCGGTACCAGCTGGTCGGATGTTTGTTCCGGCGGAAGCCCGAGAGCCCCGAGACATGGTACGATCATGGACAAACGCAGGTGGGCCACCTGGAATCAAGCAACCTTCCTGTCTTCTTGAGAAAATGAGAACCCGGATGTCGCTTCAAATGCTAGGTTCAATTGCCTATGTTCGGTGTGTAGTCGCTGTTTGATTAAGGAGCAATCTCCGTCGCATTAACTTTCCTCGATCCCAGCTTTCTATGATGCCTCGGCTGGTCTTACCAAATTCCTATTGTCGATTGATAGAGTCAATAGAGGTTGGCCCGAGAAGCTGCTGGATGCGAATGAATCTGATCCTACGATGAACCTTGCATCAGATGTACCCCAGAGCAGGCTCTGGGGATGCCATTTCGAGTTAGGGCGTTATTTCCTCTAGCTTACGGAGAGACCAGCACATCGGATGTCAATGCGCGGTAACGCCATCGATAATTTACGATCCGGATCACTATCATTTTTGGGCGCAGCATGGCATGAATATCCTTTCGTCATGACATTTAGCTTCATATTCATTAAGGAACCCTAGTCGCACCACTAATTTCCTCTTTTGAGAAGTAAAAGTGGCCTTATTGGTGTAAACCCAATAGACTGTCGCATTCATTCATGCTTATGGATTGGATTCTTATCTCAGCTTGGAATAATTTAATTTAGTCTTAAGAGAAGTGGGATCTGCAAATCCCTATCATGGTTGGCAAGGATTAGGTGGTGCAAGATTATCAGAGTCTAGCCGCCCTCCTCGACATTCGAGACTTCTCCCGGTCTCTCAGGAACCTCCTCAAAATCTTCCCGCTTGGGCTTTTCGGCACCTCCGGGATAAATTCGACTCCGCCTCTGAGATGCTTCTGCTTTGACTTGTGCTGAGCAACCCAGCCCTTCAGCTCCCGTTCGGCCGTCTGGTGGTCGACATTAGAATCTTTCCTCAAAACTACTAAAGCCTTTGGAACTTCACCAGATCGCTCGTCGGGTACCGAAATGACAGCACAATCCTCCACTAGTGGGTGGCCCAGCAAGTGCCCTTCGAGCTCTGCGGGCGCAACTTGAAACCCGGAGACTTTGATGAACTCCTTCAACCGGTCTACAATGAAGAGGTGCGGATCCTTTGTCTTTGGGTGGAGCCGCACCTCAACCTTGTCCCCAGTTCTGAGCCATCCGTCTGCGAACGTTTCCCTGGTGGCCTCGTCGCTCTTGTAATAACCGAGCGCAATATTGGGGCCCTTTACAAATAGCTCGCCCCCTTTGTTCAGCTCCCTAATCTCGTTGCCATCCGAATCCACGATTTTCATTTCCAGTCCGGGAATAATACACCCGCTGGAGCCGTCGAAAACTTCCTTGGGGTGCGAAGCGATCACGGTGGGGGCTTCCGTCATGCCGTAGCCTTGTCCCAAAAGCACGTTAGGATAGCGGTTTCGAATCTGCAAGGTGAGCTCTCCAGTCAGAGGCGCAGCGCCGCAGTAAATCCTTTGAACCGATGGTAAGTCAAAGATTGTCGGATCCTTCGCCAAAGCACCTTGCTTAGCCAGTGAGATGAGAATGGGAGGGACCACGTAGAGCAGGGTCATCTGGAACTTCTTGACGGCACGAATGAAGCTCATGAGCTCGAATTTGGCCATTGTAACAACCGTATCTCCACGGAAGACAGGCACATGAGTTATCAAAACAATCGAGTATATGTGAGACTGTGGTAAAACTCCGAGGATAACATCCCGATGGCTTTCGGATCGAAAGGTAGACTCATAGCGCGTCATTTGGATGATGTTGGCAATGACGTTACGGTGGCTGATCATTACACCTTTCGGTGGCCCGGATGTGCCCGATGAGTAGCAAAGGTAGGCGACTTGTTGACGGCCTTGGCCCTTGGTCCACTTTTTACGTGGGAGAGGGGGCAGTCGTCGTCCAGCATTGACCAGGTCCTCCACATCGAGAACCTCTCGGGTATCTATCCGAGGGGCGGCTGCATCTCCGGGTATGGGTATCAAGAAGACCTTCGATTCGGGAATGCCAGCTTGCTTGGCAGCCTTGAGAGCCGTATCAAGGCGAGAAAGACAAGTAAATAAACCACAAGCTCCCGAGTCCATGAGCTGGTTTGCAAGCTCCGATACTTGGAAAGCTGCATTGGCTGGCGCGATAACACCATCGAGTCGATGTATGGCCCAGGCAAGAACGGGAGTATGAATCTGGGCAAGTTAGTATGATGCATACGTCCGCCATCAAGAGTTGTTTCTTTTTCTTTTTCTCACATTATTGACTGCAAACACGCAGACTACTCGCTGCCAGACGTTTCCCGATGCGGCTCCAATTTCAAGCTGGCTTGCCAGTCCTGCAGCGAGCGACTCAACCCGCGACTTAGTTTCTGGAATATCGTATCCCTGACCACTAACACTGTCGACGAAGGGTTTAGGAGAGTCATCGCATTTACGAGGACGAAACTTGTCATCGAAAAGAAATTCGAATATGGATATATCATCCGGAATGTCGGCATCAGTGATGCTAGGAGCCCACGCGGGAGGATGGAAAGGAGTCATGTTTGAGTCGACTGGGACGTTTAAGCGATGATGACCGCAACTCCGCGAGGCACAAGACGATGGAGAGGGATATTCTCACCATTTTCAATGAGATCAAATCCGACAAAATTTTCTTGACAGTATTGAATTAATAGTCCTCCAGCAAGCGTGAATATTTCCCTGGTGGGTCCGTCTTGGTCTGAAGAGCCCTGCTTCCGGTGGAACCCGGCAGGAATTATTGTTATTGATGTGTTGATTCTCGGATCCGGAAATAAGTGACCCCTTTCCCCATAATCTTCCCCGCATTTCCCCAGACTTTTCGGCGCTAAAAACCCCGGATCCAGTGTAGCTTTGACGGCTAGCTAGAGACGAGAGTCAGACCCGAAATCTACAACGCAGAACTAGACTCCTTGTACCTCGGCATGGGTTGAACAAGGAGTCAATGCATCGTTCCACCGGATGGAGACCTTGACCAGTCTCATCAAATACAACCACACTGTTGCCAGTGGGTTGATGTCCAAAGAAGTATATAATCTGTTTACTTTCCGTGGAGACCGATGAGACTCCCAGAGCTCAGAATACTACCGTTCGCCAGAACAGCTATATTTCTTTGCTTCAAACATGTCGGACGTCATGACGCCATCCAAGACTGAGCCAGTCGCCATGTCACACACCGAGAAGTCGACGGTCTCGAATGACGATGGCCTCCCACCAGACGTTGCTGCGTTGCTACAAGAGTTTACTGGGCCGAAGTATGACAAACTCATGCGTAAAATGGACTTGCACCTCATTCCAATCGTGAGTTTTTTTCCAGCTACATCTAGGATTTCGTTCAGAAGCCTGGGCAATGCTAATCTTCTTTCTTTGGTCGTAGATTGCGGTTTTGTACCTTCTTGCATACTTGGACCGGTAGGTTAAGATGTACATAACAACTGCGTTATCGAACTCCGGATAGCTGAACTCCATGCTAGGGGCAACATTGGCAACGCAAGACTCGCTGGTCTTGAAAAAGATCTGGGCATGGCAGGAGACCAATACAATGTGGCTCTGACAATCTTCTTTGTTTCCTACATTGTCTTCGAAGTACCGGCCAATATGGCATTGAAATATCTCTCTCCCCGTGTCTGGAGTAAGTGCTAGTCTCTTCCGAATAGAAAGAAAAAAAACGTCTGCTAACCTTGTAGTTCCCGCAATTGCTATCACATGGGGAATTGCGATGACCTTGATGGGCATTGTTAAAAATTATCCAGGGCTTCTAGCCGCCAGATTCTTCCTCGGAGTCCCCGAGGCGGGCATCTTTCCCGCATGCGCTTACTACATTACAAGCTGGTATACCAGACACGAAGCTATGTACAGGACTGCGCTGTTCTATGCCACGGCGTCCCTTGCGTAAGTCGGACCATCTACTTGTCTCACATGGTTCTAACGGGTAATCCAGGGGTGCATTCTCCGGTCTGCTTGCCTACGCCATCACATTGATGGATGGAATTGGCGGACTTTCTGGCTGGCAGTGGATCTTTATCCTCGAAGGTCTCCTCACCGTACTTGGCGGTTTCGCCGCCATCTTCACCATCTACAATGGCCCAGATTCTGTGTCGTGGTTGACGGAAGAAGAGAAACGGTATATCAAGGTGAAGCTGGCATATGATGGAAACCGGGCGGGAATGGGTACGTTGGAAGATGGTCCTAAACGGAAATACACCAAAGACGCCTTCCGCGACTGGCAGGTGAGTATACATGTCAATTATTTCGGCCATGGATCCTGTGTACTCAGAAGTGCTTACAACTGGGTGCAGATCTACCTCAGCGTCGTGATTTACTTGGGTATCTCCGTGTCCACTTACGGCCTCGTCTTTGGTCTACCGACGATCATCTCGACACTTGTAAGTTCTCCGCTACCTTTAGTATTGAAAGTCTCTAATTTATTCCCTCTTCTGTCTAGGGATACACGGCACGACGCGCTCAGCTCATGACCATCCCGCCCTACGTGACCGCTTGCGTTCTCACGATTGTAGTTGCTCACTTCTCGGATAAGCTTAAGCGCCGCGGCTACTTTATCGTGGGCTCTTTACTACTTTCTATTGTCGGCTTCGTCATAGCAATTGCCACTTCTAATAGCGAGAATCTTGCAAAGCTGACGTATGCTGGCTGTTTTCTTGCTTGCTGCGGATTCTTCCCCGCTTTCCCGGGCGTTATCTCGTGGCTTGCAAATAACCTCGCTGGGCCATATAAGCGGGCCATCGGCATGTCCCTGCAAATCTGTGAGTCGAAAGCCTGTCCTGAATCCGTCGAGAAATGGCAGCTAATATTTTTGCTTTTCCAACAGCTCTCGGTAATACAGGTGGACTTATCGGTTCCAACATCTACCTGGCCAGGGAGAAGCCACATTATCGTCTGGGTTATGGCATTTCTATCGGTTTCATTGGGCTTGGAATCATTGCCGCCGGCGCTATGCTCTTCATTCTTTCCGCTATTAACAAAAAGCGCGAGCGCTATGTTGCGGAGAATGGTGGGCCAGATGGTGTTGTTGAAAAGCACGGAGATGTAGCTCTCACGGAGATGGGTGACAAGAGTCCCTTGTTTAAGTACACATTGTAATTAGTACGAATCTACAGTAGATGGAAGTGCGTCTATGTAGGATCGCGCGCCTCGCAGAGCCTAGTAAATAGGGGTCATTGCCGAAGGTTTTAGGTGGCGCTACTTAGATGACCAATCATTCATCAATCTCTCTTCGCCAGCGTCACATTGGCAAAATCAGACCTAGAGCGTCGCCCTAACAATCAACTTCCCCCTCCCCGGATCTTGATCCCTTCAGCTGCTCCTCGCAGTCCGATCATGACTATGCCGCAAGTATTCCCGATTTCCCGTCGACAACCCTCTCCATCCCTATTCCTTAATTTACCTACCGATATTCGCACCCTCATATTCATGAGATTCTCCCCAAGGCCATCCACGTTGAGGCGCACCCAGCTCCTCGCACCGAGCTCCGTAATCTTTGCGATGACGTCTTATCCTACCGGTTCTTCGACAAGCCCGATTTTAGGAAGGCAGGATACGCAGCAATTATGATGGCGACGTACTACGATGAGGTGTATGAGGAGGATAAGGATAAGATAACGTGGTATAGCATTCGTTCCTCGAGGTGGCGCAACCATTGGGTTTATGAATTTGGATATAAACGGGTAAGAGATAAAGAACATGGCTGGATATTGACCCCGGCCCGATCAGCCAGCAATGGAACCTCTAATTTCCTTGCTATTCTATTTACTTGTAGACAACTATACGTGCTAAATGCACTGCGCCAGTCTTGTATGCGGCCCTCTTCTCTGACGGTTGCCCTTGCTGGGCACTTCGAAGGCGGCGACGTGATAGGGGCGCATGTAAGGTTCACCTTTACAGATCTTTAGACTCCGATCGAATTCTTTAAAGGACCAAGGCCCGTGGCACTTCGCATTCGTCAGCTTAACCTCTGCACTAACCCCTTCGTGCCTCCAAGGCAGAATGCCTGGCTTCAACTGCTCCAGCTGATCGCTGGATCGCAACATTTGACTTGGGTCGATATATGGCTTGAGTTAACACAACCGGTTTCCAATATGGCAGCGAGCGGCGGGCCGGAATTCCAGTTTATTATAAATTCCTTATCAAAACTGGGATTTGCAAGCTCAACTCTACAACTCCGCGCATCTGTCCCCCTTAAATTGCCTGAGGTTGGCAGCGCTCAAGAGGCTACTCAATTGCGACCGCAGACACTTAGATATCATGAGGAGAGGCTTCCCAATGGGTGCATCATCAGGAGACGTGGCCAAGTCCATGGATTAGCTAGTGAAAGAGACGGGGCGGGTAGAAGCAACGAAATAGACTTCGATCCGGCTAGATATACTTCGGAAGAATATATATACCGGTCCCTGTCGGCAGCTCCTCTACTTCAATGCTGTTAAAAGTATAATAACGAAACTATTTTTTTTTTATTCTTTAATTTTTTTCGGGGCGGAGGAGGAAGAAAAGAATAAAAAAAAAGTAAAGAAATATTAAAGTCTCTATATAGCTCTAATTCTACCTTATAGTATTAATAAAATATTAAGATTTATACTTCTATTATATATTTTATTTAACTATATCTTAGTAATTATAATAACTTATTTTTTAATTACTTTAATTATTCTAAGTAATTATTTAGTAGCGATTATAATATAATCGGCGCTCGGGCCCCTATATAAAGTAGCTCTATATAGATAACTTTTCTAATATTATTAGTTCTACTTAAGCTAGCTCGCTTATTAGTTAAAAACTTTTTTAATTCTAACTCTGAAAAATTATCTAGAATTAAAAATAGACTTAGTTTAGGTTTAGGTTTAGGTTTACTTCTACTATTACTTTTAGCTCTAGCTCTAGCTCTAGCTCCTCTACTACTACTATTTTTACTACTACTATTAGATAAAAAGAAAAAAAGAAAAAAAAAAGAAAAAAAAAGAAAATTAAAAATTATATTAAATAGAAATTAAATATAAATATCTATTAGAAAAAAAAATAAAAATAAAATTTAAGTTTAATATTAAATTAAAATATTATTAAATTAATAATATTAAGCTTAATATTATATTTTAAAGCTAAGAAGATATATTAAATAAAAAAGAAAACTTAATATTATATTTTAAAGCTAAAGTAATATATTATATAATAAAAGAGAATAAGAGGAGATAAGGAAGGATAAGTAATAAAAGAGTAAGAGCTTAAAAAATAGTTTAATTTATATAAAGTTAAGTATTTTTCTTTTACTTTATAGTTAGTAAAGTAGAAGTATAGGTTTCTTTACTTTACTTTATATAAAAAGAGAAAATAATTAAAGTAGATAAAAGTTAAATAGATTTATTATTATTCTTTTTCTTATTTTTTTTATTTTTTCTTATATTTTTTTTATATCTTTCTTTATATATAAAGTCTTTATTTAAAATTATAAATATCTTTTATAAATACTTTTTTTAAAAGAAGAAGTAATAATTATATAGTTAAAGATAAAGTAGCTATCTTATAAGTAGCTTCTTTATTTAAAACTATAAATAGCTTTTATATATACTTTTATTAAAAAAAAATTAGAAAATATAATAATTATTTAATTAAAACTAAGATAGCTATCTTATAAGTAGCTTCTTTATTTTAAAATTATAAAAGTTCTCTAAGTAACTATTTAGTAGTAATTATAGTATAATCGGCACTCGGGCCCTTATATAAAGTAGCTCCGTGTAAATAATTTTTCTAGTATTATTAGTTTTACTTAAGCTAGCTTACTTATTAGTCGGAAACTTTTTTAATTCTAACCTGAAAAATTATCTAGGGTTAAAAGTAGACTTAGTTTAGGTTTAGGTTTAGGTTTACCTCTACTACTACCTCTAGCTCTAGCTCTAGCTCTAGCTCTAGCTCCTCCGCTACTACTACCTCTACTACTACTAAGACAGGGAATAAGGTAACTAGTAAGAGGAGGGTTTAGTTCTCGTGTAGAATAGAAGAGCGACAGCGGAAGAACTTTCTTCCTTGCTTAGGGGGCGGGGCATAGTTATTTCTTTTCTTTTCTTTCTTCTTAGGGATAGAGGAAGATTATCCTCTTTAAGTTCTTAATTATTATTAGTTCTTTCTTTAATTCTATTTAACTTCTTTTACCTAATTCTATTAGGTCCTCATTATTAGTAATATCCTACTACTTATTCTAGCTTAATATATATTATAGGGTGCTCCTTTAAGTATTAATATAATTCTTTAACCTCCCTCTATTTAGAGGCCTTCTTCTTTCTAATCTAGCTCTATTCCTATTAATTAATAGTTCTAATAACTATCTATTCCTATTAGGGGTTCTATAGTAGCTTCTTATAGGAAATATTATAAACTATTAACTAAACTATTTTCTTTTTCTTATAATATATAGGTAGGCTATACTACTTTATTTTATCTAGAGGTTTAACTAGGATCTACTTAGGGGGCTATAGTAGTCTTATCTATAGGTTATTACTTTTACTATAGTAAACAAGTTACCTAGGCTAGTTTCTAGAAAATATTAAAGAATAATAGGTTATAAAGGGGACTTAGTATATAGGTACTTAAGGAATAAAGTAAATATATTAATTAAGAGAGACCTTATTAATTAACTACTTTTAAAAGTAGTAAGGTCTAATAAGGAATTATTAGGCCTAATCTTTAAAAAACTTAAATATAAGGAGGACTAAACTTAGTAGACCTTTCTCTTAGCTTAATAGGAGAAAGTAAGGTCTAACTTAGCCTAAATTGGAGAGTTTATATCTAAATTAGTTAATTAATAGGAATTATCTAATAATCTATAAAGTATTATAACTAGGACCTTTATTAGGCTCTTCTTATTAAAGGTAATTTTAATAGTAAGATAGGTTTTAGTAGTAAAGACCTCTAGATATATAGTAAGTCTTGTAATTACTATTTTTATAGTATTAGTAATTAAGAATATAATAAATAGGGAGAAGTTTATCTAGAAAAACCTCCTAAATAATTATTTTAATATAATAAGAGGAGCTTAGTCTAATAGCTCTAAATATTATAAGTAATAATTATCTTTACTTCTACTAATTTACCTTTTATTATAATATTAATATAAAACCTAATTTCTTAAAACCTAAAGCTTAATATTATAGTCTCTATTACCTTTTATTCTAACTCTAAGTTTAAGTATTATTTCTAAAGACCTTCCTCTAAAGATAACTAAAGGGGGTTCTTCTAACTATAGTAGTTCTAGCTAAGGAATATCCTCTAATATATATATATTTCTTATAGTATAAGCTACTAGAGATAGGGAGAAGATCCTAATATTTAATAAGATAAATATTATATTATTTATTAAATACTATAAAGATAATACTCTCTTTTTAATAGGAGATAATAAGTAGAAGTTTAAGCTCTTAAAGGGAGCTGTCTAGAGAGCTTCTCCTCCTATAAGAACTATAGTCTATAAGGCTATTAAAAACTCTACTTAGCCTAGGGCTAAGAAGACTCTAATCTACTAGTTTAAAGATAAGGATATAAAGGTATATAGGAACTATAATAAATATTATAAAAAGCTAATTACTAATAGTTAGCTAGACTAGTAGAAGGATGTCGCTAAGTAGATAAGAAAGTAGTAATAGCTTACTATAAAGTATTGAAATGGAGTAGTGCAGCCTACCCGCACATCGTAAGAAAAAGAAAATAGTTCGGTCAATGGTTTGTGGTACTTCCTGCAAGAAGCTGCTGCAGAACCCTTGACAGGAATGGACAGTCGTCGGAACTGTTGATCAATGGGAATAGAGCCAGATCAGAAAGAAGAAGGCCTCCAAATAGGGGGAGGTTGAAGAATCATGTCAGTGCCCAAAGGAGCACCCTGTGACATATGTCAAGCCGGAACAAGCAGCAGGACGTCACCAATGATGAGGACCAGATAGAACTGGGTAAAAGAAGTTAATTGAATTAGAGAAAGAACTAATAACGATGAAGAACTTCAAGAAGATTTGATAATGATTGCTTAAGGAGAAGAAGAAGAAGAAGAATTTCTTCTAGAAGAAAAAGAAATGAAATGACTATGGCCCCTGTCATCGCAAAGGAAGAAAGTTCTTCCGCCCTGCCTTGCAGTCCATGAGAGAACTACACCAATTCTACTACAGTTACCTTTTTCCCCGTCACATGCCTCCCCTCGAGTTGTTGCTCGACACCTCGGGCGAGAACTCGAAACACAAATGAAAGGAAGAGGGGAAAAGAAGGAAGGGAACAGAGAAGAAATAGAAGAACTAGAAGGAATGGAAATAAAATAAGTAGATGGGGAAGAACTAGAAGAAAAAGAAGGAAACTGTTCTAGCTAGGAATTGAGTGGTAGCTTGGCTGGGTGGGAAATGAGACAGCAAACAGCGCAGGCAGCATCAAGCTGGCAGGCAATATCAGGCTGGATTAGCGATATCTGCGATGGCGGGAAACATTCGATCGGCAGCGGCAGCGTTCGGAACGATCGGGCTGGCCACAGTGGCCACATCAGTAGGGAAACCTCGAATAAAACATCGGGAGGAATTCCCCAAAGGAATCCCAGAAGGAGTAGAAACATCGGAAGGAACTCCGCATGAAACATCAGAAGAAACGCCAGAGAATCAGGCGGCTATACCAGAATGAAACATCGAAGGAATTCCAGAAACAGGAATTCCAGAAGAAAGGAAAGATCAGAAGGAATGATAGAATAATCAACCGGAATAATCAAACAAGAATAATCCAGCAGAAACATCGAGTGACATGTGACATAAAACATCGAAGGGATCGGTGCTAGCAGCGGCGTTCAGAACAGTCAGGCTGACAGCAGGAAACGAACGAATTCGATGGCAAGAAATGGCTGAAATCTATAGGTAGAAACAGAAGAAGCTCCCATAGAGATCAGAACAGCTAGAATGCCCACTTCGTGGCTGTTGGCGGCGTCAAGCAGGCTGGAAACATTAGGCGAAACATCCGGAACCCATCGGCCAGAAACATCGTGGGGAAACGGAAACATCGGAACAGTCAGAACAGCCACCTTAGCCATGGCGCGGGAAACACTGCAAAGGAATCCCACAAAGGAATTCCAGAAGGAAGTGTTGAAGGAATTGTCGGGGGGAACATCGAAGGAATCGCTGCTGGCAGCGGCCAGGAATCGTGGGATATCAGAAATCGCAGGCAGAAGAAATGAACATTGGAAACAGCTGAAATGGCTGCTGGAACCATGCTGGAATGACTGAAGGAGTCATTATTGCTATTGCAATGGAACCACCACCAGAAACAACTAGAACAGGGCAAGAAAAGAGAATAAAATCTTAACTTCCAGGAATTAGGAATGACTTCCCAAAGTCATCGAAAAAGGAATGAAATGGGGAAAAGAAACAGAATAGAAATAGAAGAAGAAACAGAACAAGAAACAGAAAAAGAAGAAAGCAGAGGGAAGGAAGACACTCAGCAAGCAGAAACCCATTGATCAATGGTTTCCAGACCTCACTGACTTCCAGGAACTAGAAGAACTGGTGGGATTGGTAAGTGGCTCTTTTCTTCCTCCCCTTGACTGGGAAGAATCCTTTTCCACTTCTTCCTCCTCTTCCAATTCCTCCACATAAGAGGGATCTTTTCCAGTTCCTCCATACGGGAACTAGCTGCCATTTCCCCCACATAGTGACAGGCTAGGCGCCGGCGCCTCCCCCTAACTTGACTGCAAAGAATGAAAACGCTGGAATAAAGGAAGATCTTAAAGGAGGGGAAGATATTAGGAAGAAATGAAGAAGAAGGCTGGGCTGCAGGAAGTGTGACAGTGGGAAGTGTAGGAAGTGTGGGAAGTGTAGCCAAGGAAGGATCCTTCCAGATATCTTCTTCTTCTTCCACTTCCTCTTCTTCCACAGAAGAAGAAACCACTTCTTCCACTTCGTCTACTTCCTCTTCTTCTACAGAAGAAGAACCCACTTCTTCCTCCCTGTTGGCAGTGGAATGGGCACCTCCCCTTGACTGGAAAGAAGTCTTTACCACTTCTTCTATACTTACAAAAGACTGGGCACCTCTCTCTGACTTGACTAGAACAAATAAAGATGCTAGAAGAGGCGAAGATGGCCAGGCTCCAGGAAGTGTAGGAAGTGTGCGAAGTGTAGGAAGTGAAGTCAAGGAAGGATCTTTCAGGATATCTTCTTCCTCTTCCACAGAGGAAAAGTCCACTTCCTCCACTTCCTCTTCTTCCACAAAAGAAGAACCCACTTCTTCCACTTCTTCCACTTCTTCCACAGAAGAAGAACCTACTTCTTCCTCCCTGTTAGCAGCAGATTGAGCACCTCCCCCTAACTTAGCTAAAGAAGAAGATACCGAAAAAATCGAGGGCGGCTGGTCTATAGTATATATAGCAGTAGAAGTCATAGAAGAGCCCTAAGCAAAGTCATCTACCAGAGCCTACTTCCTCCCTCCCCATAACTTTACAAAAAACTTAAAAGAAACTTAGCCTTCTTCTACAAACTAGAAAGAAGAAGATTAGATACCTTCCCCCAACTAGAAAGAAACCTCTATATAGAAACAAGAAGCCTCTTCTCCCTTATTTACAAAAGATAGAATACCTCCCCCTAACTTAACTAAAAAAAAGAAAGATACTTAGGCTATAGAAAGTATAATAGTAGGAATTATAAAAGAAACCTAAGCAAAGTCATCTTCTACTAGAGCCTACTTTCTCCCTCCCCTTAAGTTAACTAAAAAAAGGGAAAGTAGGAGGGCTATAGGAAGTATAGTAGTAGAAGTAGAAGATATAGAAGAGACCTAAGCAAAGTTATCCTCTACTAAAGCCTACTTCCTCCCTTCCCCTAACTTTATAAAGGGCTTAGAAGAAACTTACCCTTTTTCTTCCTCTTTAAGTCGGGAACAAGCCCTCATAAGAACTATTTCCAGTACACTTCCACTAAAACCCAATATCCCTCTAATAACTTTAATAAGTATATCCTACAGCGTGACACCACAAGGAGTTACTAGGTAGCTTTCGAACGCCATCCTATCCTACTATTAACATATCTAGCAGCCTTCTATATAGTCTACCACCCATCGCTTAACATAGTCAAATAGCAACTAAGGGCTTCGGCTAGCTTCCGCCGCTTTAGGAATCAATTAATCAATAAGATCTTATATCTTAGCATTTGATTTCAGCAGGGTTTTCACTTCATTCTTCAGGCGCCGGCGCACCTCCCAGTCTTCCAGTATCCAGCCTGGCTGTTTTCGGCAACTAGCTACCGATAGCTTGTCTACATATTCCTATATTTCGGAAAACGATTAATTAATAAAATCGCGATCGATCAGCAGGTTCGCCTTCATCCTTGGGCTTCGGTGCGCTGAGTCCCAGTCTTCTATATTCTAATATTCTAGTATCTAGCCCGGATTTCACTCTTATTAGTAACTGGCCACCGATAACTTGTCTATATATTCCCATATTTCAGAAAACGATTGATCAATAGAATCGCGATCATTTAGTAGGTTTGCCTTTATCATAGACTACTATAGTTTCGAGATATATATATAGCCTATTTCAGTTTTCGATTTTCCGGTTTTAGCCTGGGCGACTCGTTTACTATAGTAAAAGTAACGACCTGCAGATAAGACCACTGTAGCCCCCTAAGTAGATCCTAGTTAGACCTCTAGATAAAATAAAGTAGTGCAGCCTACCTATACATTATAAGAAAAAGAAAATAGTTTAGTTAATAGTTTATAGTACTTTCTATAAGAAGCTATTATAGAACCCTTAATAGGAATAAATAGTTGTTAGAACTATTAATTAATAGGAATAAAGCTAGATTAGAAAAAAGAAGGCCTCTAAATAGGGGGAGGTTAAAAAATTATATTAGTACCTAAAGGAGTATTCTATAATATATATTAAGCTAGAATAAGTAGTAAGACATTACTAATGATAAGGACTAGATAGAACTAGGTAAAAGAAGTTAATTAAATTAGAGAAAAAACTAATAATAATAAAGAACTTTAAGAAGATTTGATAATAATTACTTAAGGAAAAGAAGAAGAAAAAGAATTTCTTCTAGAAGAAAAAGAAATAAAATAACTATAGCCTCTATTATTATAAAAGAAGAAAGTTCTTCCGCCCTACCTTACAGTCTATAAGAGAACTATACTAATTCTACTATAGTTACCTTTTTCCCTATTATAATATAAGGTACTATTATTAGATATTAATAAAAAGAAAAATCTCCTAAAAGTAATAAATAATTCTTTTTACTTATAACTTATAATAGATTATAGAATATCTTATAAAGAACTTAGTAATAAGGTTTTAGATAATTTAATTAACTATATTTAGGAAACCTTTAAGGATAGGCTTAGAAAGGAAAGTATATAGTTAACTAAAACCTACTACTAATAAGAGAAATCTCCCTAGCTAATAGTCTACTTTAAAAATAAAAAGTAAATAATTGATTACGAAATTAAGATCCTCTAATAACTATAAATAGTTAATTAACTATTTTATATAGAAAAGGATACTATAAGTACTTAGATTAATAAATTAATAAAGAAAATACATAAACTATAGATCTAACTTATATAAGTAAAAGGGCTAGAAGAGGGCCTCTAGATAAGTAAAAAAGGATAGATATAACTTTTATTAAGATATAAGGCTATTAAGAAAGCTAAAGTCTTTATAATATTAATAAAAAAGGAGTTCTACTATTATTACTATTAGAAGAAATATAGTTAAAGTAAATATATAGCTAATATTTATAAGGAAGAAGGGATTAGTAGTTACTATTCTTATATTAATATTTTAACCTTTAGGATAGAAGCTAAGTATAGGAGGTATTAACTATATATCTTTAGGAAAATCTTTATAAATCTTTAGTATATTAGAATTATATTTAAGGAATTTATTATAGTAGTCTTATCTAGGTAGGATATCCTAACTATTATAGGCCGCTAGTTTGGGGAGAAAGTATAGTTTGGGGGGAAAAAAAGGACTTCTCATCATATAGGGATTTCGCTAGTAAATAGAAGTACCTACGGTGCCGGCACGGTGGCGCGAACGGTATACTTCCCCCCAAACCATATTTTCCCCTAAACTATACGTTAAACCGGCCCTTGGGGCTACGTCGTTTCCCGGCTGGAAATTCCCTTCTTAAAAGAAAATAAAAATAAAAACATTCGATATAGCTATAATAAAAAATACTACTATATTCGGAATCATTAGAAGAATCCGATTCTAAAGTCGGAATAAAATTTCCATTACTAGCTAACTAGAAATAATTAAGTAAAGGTGATTTCGAGGTATAAAGTAGCTCTAAGTTACTTTCTATAGCTACTTCTAGCTAATAAGAACCCTAGAAAAAAGAAAAAGACCCACTTTCGAACCTTACCTTACCTTACCTTACTCTCTTATCTTCTTTTCCTTATCTTATAGTATAGGAAAGAAAGAAAGAAAGAAATTCCCCCTTTTTCTTCTTCTTCTTCTTCTTCTTCTTCTTATCTACCTATCCTACCTACATCACCATGGAACCTAACACCCTTATAGCTACGTATGTGGAGTTCTATAGGCTACTATGTCTTCTAATCTATACCTACTATCATACAACTTTAAAACCGGGAAAATCTATTAAAAAATACTTTCGAAAAAACTATAAGTTAAAAGGGAAAGAACTAAAAGACCTTCTTCAACATTGTTCTTCCTTTTCACTAGCTAACCTAGATGATATCCCTTTACTAGATGACTTTTCGCCCCGGATTCCCTACTTGCAGGTCTATAAGGGGTTTATCTACAGTACTTGTTATTTTAAAACGGTAGATAATTCGAATATCTACTGTTATTTTACTTCCTTCCCCGACTGTAAGAAGGAAATAGATGCCTTCTATCCTGTAGAACTTCAGTCGTTTTTTTAGAATAACTGGTAGAAGTAGTACTGGGTAGTTCGTTCTAGTAACCCGCGGTTTAACTTGCTAAGAGGTAAGTAATTTTTAGTTTTATTTTTATTTTTATATATTTCTTTCTCTTTCTTTATTTCTTTTTCTTTTTTATTTTCCTTCTTTATTTCCTTTCTCTTTTTTATTTCTTTCTTTATTTCCTTCTTTATTTTCTTTTCCTTCCTTTTTTATTTCTTTTCCCTTCCTTCCTTCTTTATTTCCATTTCCTCCTTTATTCTCTCTTTATTTTCTCTTTATTTTCTTATTTCTTTTATTTTTAATTATTCTTTCTTTCCTTATTTTTTTATTTTTTATTTTTATTTTCTTTTAACTATTAATATTCCTAATATTCCTTCTTAGATATCTTAACTTCCACTTCCTACCTACCTTCCCTTTCTATAGAATACGAAGCCCTGATCTAGCAGGGTCACCGCCGTATCCGGGAAGCCCGGAAGAAAGCGATTTCCACAGCCCAGTCCGCTGAAGGGAAGAAAAACGTCAGTAACTGGGTGAAAACGATGGGCTGGGCTTCCTTTTTCAGTGGCGTGGAAGTCCAGGCTGTTTCCCAGCTCTCCTAGCTGCCACTAACGATCGACGTGATTAAGAAGTTATATCAAATAAGTTAGTATTTTTATATTTTATTTTTTTTTTATTTTTATTTTTTTTTATTTTTATTTTTATTTTTATTTTTATTTTTATTTTTTATTTTATTTTTATTTTTATTTTTATTTTTGTTTCTTTTCTTTCCTTATTACTTTCCTTTCTTTATTTCTTTTCTTTCTTTCTTTATTTCTTTCTTTATTACTTTCCTTATTTCTTTCCTTTCCTTCTTCCTTTCCTTCTTTTTTTCCTTCTTTCTTTCCTTTCTTTATTTCTTTCCTTTCCTTCTTCCTTTCCTTTTTTTATTTTACTATACTAATATCTCTATAGTAAATAATAAAAAGAAGGTCTAGTAGTTACTTCGAATTCTTAGATCTACTGTTTTACGGCTCTTTTCTACCTATATTGGAACTATTAAGGAAACCCCTAATATAATCCTCTACTACCTTCTTTTTGATAACCTAATAACCCCAGCTTCCTGGCCTTTTTTAGAAATAGAAACCTTGAAAACTATAGATAATTATATTATCTATTATATTTAAATTCTTCTTCTTTTTTTTTAAGTCTTTCTTTAAGGAAGAGAATAGGCTATAGTATATAAGATGATGTTTTTAGACTAATAATGGGCCTACCTTTCTATACTTTCCTACTAGCTCTAGTAGATTCCTCTATCTAATAACCTTCTTATAGAAGAGGAAGAAGAGGAAGAAGAGGAAGAAGAGGAAGAAGAGGAAGAAGAGGAAGAAGAGGAAGAAGAGGAAGAAGAGGAAGAAGAGGAAGAAGAGGAAGAAGAGGAAGAAGAGGAAGAAGAGGAAGAAGATGACGAAGATGAAGAAGAAGAGGAAGAAGAGGAAGATGATGATGATGAGGAGGAGGAGGAGGAGGAGGAGGAGAAGGAGGAGGAGGAGGAAGAAGAAGAAGAAGAAGAAGAAGAAGAAGAGGATAGTGATGATGATGGGGAGGAAAGATCCCCATCGCACCATGGATACAAAGGGCCTTGGATAGCACCCCCTCTCCCGAATCTGAGTGGGCACAGGAAGGCCCATCAGAATCGGAATCAGAATCGGAAGCAGAACTTGAATCGGAAGAAAGCAGACCGCCGAGCGATTCCGACTCCAATTTTAAATCTGACTCTGAAGACAGCAAACCAAACACGGAATTTTACGGAGAGCTCGTCGACTACGGCTTCCTCCTCGGCATTGCTCGGAAAAGAAAGCTCATCGTCTGCCAGAGGCTCAAATCGGGCGGGTATCCGGCCAAGCAAGGCTGGCAGATTGTCGACTGGCTACAGAAGAGAGGCAACATCAGGAAGCTGCATTACGGGATCAAGTTCGTCAGCCCGCCGCGAAGCCCGCCGGGACGGAACAAACAGGGGCGGGAGATAATAAACGAAGAACAAAGGGCGCCAGTAGTCCTCAACAGGATCGCCAATGCGACAAACAAGAAGAGGTTTTACCATACGTTGAAGACGCACCTGGCGCAGTCGAATTCGGTGACCTGGGCGTGGATCATTAACATCATGTCCCGCGATGAGGTGACGCTGGAGGTGTACGGCCCTCCGAAACAAGACTTTATTCGCGACGTGGAGTATAACCACTTTGATAAAGTTGATCCGGCGAACGGCTGGGGCATGATGACGACGAGGCCGGCTCGGCTCCGCAGGTACCTGCATGAAGAGATAATGGAGATGAAGAACTCCCTCGAGCTGCAGATAAGCGTCTTCTCCGCCATCACTTTAGTCCCAGGTAGTGATAGATTCCAACTCTGGGACGTGGCACCTCTTGAGGGTCTACACCGTCTCTAAGTCAATACTTGGGATAACGATAGCCATTTATTCGAGCCAATCGAAGCCGGCGATGGGGTCATTGGCTACGCGGGACAGGTTCCCACTCCCATTGGCAGCCCACCTCCAACTGGTATCCGATGGCCCCCCCGGTTCCTGGACTTAGACCTCGCTTCGGACGAAGAAAGTGATTCGAGTTATGCCACGGGTTCTGAGTCCGATGACACGGACGGTACCTCCACGGGATCTACTCCCGACGCGTCCAATGCGGGAGATACGGACATGAGTGGGTAGTATCGCTTAAGACACTTTGAGAAAAAGATTCAACTCACAGTAATTCCTAGTGTGAGCAGTTAGCCCAGGGAAAGCACCAGTCCTTAATTCAGTTGCGCAATGAGCACCTGTTTCCCTGCGTGGCCCAATGTCCACCATATCAAGAACTCACCGCGCTCGACACCTACTTAATAAGTTAGCTTGCGCAGAGAGGGAAATGGGAGGCATTCTGTGAAGATAGCCATTTTAACGAATGGGATCCTGGGAAAAGTAACACTCAGGCTCCATTGAGCCTGCATCTTCACTCTCAGTATTCCCTGGCCCCTGTGACGGCCTACATGAGGTGGCAATTCAACACCCATAAAATTTCGTGTACTTACTCGAAAGCGCCGGTGGAAGGGGAACGAAAGTTGAGCGCTTGTGGTTGTTTGGTGATAGAAAACAGGCAACGACATGCTCGACGGCAATTCAGGCAACATGGGACTGAGAAGTAGCAAGGCAGAAGGTCTAAAATAGATTCCACCCGAGAAATCGAAGACCCTTTCCTAGCATCTTCTGCTGTAGTCAGTCATAAAGTCTTCCTTGTATGTCCGTCATAAGGGACGAGGAGGTGTGTTATCGATGGATGCACCTGAACTTGGCCTGTGGAACAGGAAATGTGGAAAATGTGATTGACAGAGGAGGAGAATACCATGTCGCCCTCCGCCTATCCCGGCGATGAGATAGCCAAGGATATCCAGCCTGGGAAAATAAGAAGAAACAACTCAAACGAGGGGGGCCGAGACCTGACCAGTCCATGGACCGCCGCTCCCATACAAACACGGGCCTCGTTCTCCTCAAGCTATGCAAGGTAAAATCAAAGCAAGAACCCAGCTTTCCTTCTAAAAATATCCAAGCCATCATGGCGAGACAGGAAAGACAATAAATCAACTTGAAGAAACAAAATCATTTATTCTGGGTATCCGGGTCCACAACCACCTTTCCTTCCCCTTCGCCGCTCTCCAAGGCATCGCTGTTCCCCGAAGACACCACCGCCTCAAAGGCGACCCCAGGTGCATATGGGACCCTGCCCTCGCCACGCCGGGACGGCGAGATGATAACATCGTACCAGCGCGGTACGATGAAACCAAAAGCAACGATTAACAGGGCGATGTGGCCTATGGAAAAACCGAGGATGTGGAGAGGATCTATCCGGAGTTTGTAGAAAGCGGGATATGAGAATCCGAAGACAATAGCGAGAATCGGACCGGCGACGTATCGAAGAAGGGGACTCCAGAAAGCTGGGATCTCCCAGTTGTTTCCGCGACCGACGATAACATTCAGGTCACGGCGCAGTTGGTTACCCTGGGTAGAGGCGAGATTTGTTAGTTTTATGATACGGTTCATCTTCCGCTGGCCGGCGGGGACTGATATCATACCGAGTAAAAGGCCAACCAATAGAATCGGCGAAGGATTGCGTTTCCACTGAAGAGTTTGGGCGTCTCCGCATCCGGTGTTTTGGCAATGAATGTTGAAATGGCAGACCCGGTAATGTATAGACCGAAGCCGACTCCAGCACCAACCGGAGGGCTCACGGCATGGGCGATGCCCACACCGAGAATCATACCGCCAAAGTAACCGCAGTTATAAACAATGAATGCGGGACGACCAACTTGACCGACAACGTCCTTCCATCGGTAAACGGTCGTAGAACTCACGCATTCGGAAAAGACAACAAACACGAGAGCGATATCGTTGATCCACCGGTCGATACCATCGAGAAGATAATAGCCGAATTGGGTGCAATACGGCAGCGACAGGAGGAAGGAGATGATCACGAGGGTGGTTACGACAAGCGGACGGGGGTACTTGATGCCGGTATCCATGACAAGAGTAACCACGGCGTCCAGCATTGCGAAAGCCGAACTGTATCCCAGGACCATGAGTGTGAAGAACAGGGCGAAAGCCCAGAAGTTTGCACCGGGCATCTCAGTAATGGCTGAGGGAAGCGTCAGGAAACCGACGGTGAAGCTACCCAGCCGCGTTCCGTCTTGAGGGAAGAGGCGAAGAAACCCAACCACGCCAAACACGGCAAAAGCGGCAATGTTTTCGAACAAGACGTTGCTGGTAACGATGAGGATGGAATCCACAACTGCATTCGAATGTTTGCTGTTGTAGGACGCGTACGAGGTGAAATAACCGAAGCCAACGCCGGTGGAGAAGAAGACCTGGCCGCAGGCCGTTTGCCAGATCTGGCCGTTGGCAAGCTTATCTCCGTTCCACGACGCAAAATACAGCTTGATACCCTCCTTAGCATTGTCGAGGGAGACAGCACGGCCAATCAGGACGATAGTCATGATGACGGGCAGACCCATTGTGAAATATACGACACGCCCGGTCAATCCCACGCCCCTGAAAATGCAGAGCCAGACGAGAAACCAGGTGAAGGCTGTCCAGCCAACAGTCTCGCCGACGAGGCCAACACCAGGGTACTTGGTATAGTTGAGAACTTTGGTGCCATCCTCAGTCAAGTTACCAATAATGGGTGAGATGTTAGCGACCACATCCTTCATGTAGAACTCTTCTCCCCGACCGGTCCAAGGAAGTGGGCTAATAAAAGAGTTTCGGAAGTAGCTCATAATCCACGCAAGGATGACCACGAAGTAGGGTCCGACGACAAAGCCGACGTAGAGCAGACTGAGACCGACACCCTTCAGGCGGCGATTTATGTTGTTGAAAGCCACAACGGAACCGCCGCGGTAGGCTTGGCCGATGGCGATTTCAAGGACGAGGACCGGAATAGCAATCAGGAAGACGCACATGAGGTACGGAATGTACCACTGTAATCCATGGTTGTTGTATACTTGCGACGGGTAGCGCAGGAGGTTTCCCATGCCCGCGCAGCCACCCATGGACGCGAGAAGGAAAGCAGCACGCGACGGCCACTGATCTCTGCCATCTTCAGCTTTGCCGGGGGGCGGCGCGAACCAGCCGCCGACCTTCTTCAACACACTTTTGACAGACATTTCGACGAGAAATGGCGGGGACTAACCCCGGCGAACGGGTGTATGAGAAAGGGAACTTCGTCTATTGTAGCAGCATTCAGCTGTCACCAGTGGGGAGAGGAGGACAACTGAATACTTCGTATCTGGGAAAAGGTTAATAGCTCGAGGAGAAGAGGAGGAGGAGAGCCTAGCATAAACATGGACCAAGGTTTAAACAAAACAAGAATCGTTGACATGGTTTCCCGCATGGCACGAGCTTCCTTTAAGAGAAGTTGAGTCCAGTCCAACGCAACGAGGATCTAGTCAATATGTACGTAATTTTCAAGACCATCCCTTTTCCTTTGGTCCCATGGATGTTTGACCCAAGATCAGCGCGAGGCCCTCTCATGCTCGACCATTTCGCCAAGTCTAGCCCCATAGCAGGAAATGATCCGGCTTTTTCTATCCTCCGAGGTGGATGCTGGATAGTAAACAGCCAGCGAGCTTGTCCGGACTTGTACCATCAAAGTATTTTAAGCTTTTAACTCAAGAAAGCTTAGATACTGGAACCCGGGCTCGATACTTCTCAATACTTCCTAATACCAGGCACGATAAATTGAGGGCCGATGCACCTCCCACGCCAAACTGTCTTGGCACAGGATGATGGCGCATCTTTTTCACCGACTGAGATGTCCGCTGACGCGGGTAGGATCAAGTGGAGGCGAAAAATCTCCTACAAACCGCTAGGTCGGGGTCTCTTTGCCTGCATCAACAGGCTCGAAATCCTTGATATAACAGGGTCCACTCGATAGAGTCGCACTGCCAAGCTTTCCAATTTTCGGGAGTCTGAAATCCCTAGTTATATATACTCCTTCCAAGTTTTCCGGGCGGGGCAAGTTCCTCCACCTCCTCCACATTGGCTTCGGATGCGGCGTTCAGATGTTGCATTGCTTGATGTCGTCATCGCCATTTTGGGGGTCGTGGCGGGTGCGACGAATCTCGGACCGGCTGCAAAAAGTCGGCCAGTCCGCCGCTTCATGAACCAACCGAGCGACGCCAAATCGACGAGGGCCCCGATGTCCCACCTCCCGTCTTCTTTCTTTTTACTTCGTACTTCTCCGGTGGGAATCCGGCACATGGTTGGGAGCCTCGCGAACATGAGGCCCAGGCTGCTTTAGCTCGTGGCAGTCACAAGCACGCAGCACACCTAGTCGTGGATGGGAACAATTAGACAATCAGAAGGGACCTCGAAAATTATAAGCAGCAGAAGCCGTGGATAAATTTACCAAAGCATGTGCCAAATCCAGCAAGGAGGGGATTGATATCCTCTAATAATACCAAATCGGTTCCTCTCCAGTGTCCGGTCTGCTTCTCGTGCGAGAGTAAGCCGGCTGGGTGTGCCTATCATGCCGGGGGCAACTCTCACAGTCTCCCAGCTCCTGAGTATAACGTTGCACTCATTTGCAGCGGTGGGAGATCCCTAAACATGCTCTCTGGAGTGCAGAAGGATCGATGCAACGACAATGGAAGCATGGGTTGATGGATATGACAAGGCTATATCTATCCACTTGCCACCCCCTTTTGGCGATGGCGCAATCGCTCCGGGTCTCCCTCCCCTCTTTGGATCAATTGGAAGGCTCGTACCCTTCGATCGGAGTTAAACTTGCAAATTCAATCTGATTACCCAATTCAATCTCGTTGGTCACCACTCTGGGAACAATTCTAGTCGGTCCTACCTCTTTCTCATCAGGCAGGCAAGCCTTGGCATCAGTTCAGAGCTGAAGGCGACTGCTAAGGGGCGTCGGGAAGAGCGAGCGATGTTGCGTTTGAGTTGTTACCAGGCATCCCACGCACGCAAGGCAGGTGTCACATCACAAGAGCTGGATCCTTCCTGGCTCGCTTGCGTCGCATCCTCGAGAGGTTGGAGTCTTCCATATCGCCAGGCCTACATGTTGGGGCTCGGGACCCTTCATATCAGTATGCAGTCAACAAATGACATACCTGGGGTTTTACTCCATGTATCATCTGGATCGGTAGGGCCTGACTATTCCTTGGCAGTCGATCCCACGAGAGCCTCATTGCAGCGAGACTTGGTCACATTGAAAGCCTACGGTTGCTCGCTGAAAGATCTAGCTTGAATTTTTTCGACCGAGCTGGGCGAACTGCTCTCGTTCACGCCATTGGGGGCGGTCATTTGGACTGCATCGCAGAACTTCTCAAACAGTTGACAAACAACGGATTGGATGTGGATTACGGCGGGCTAGACAACTACACCTACACCCCTCCGATGGCAGCTATTGCCAACGGAGACATTGATACCACCAAAATTCTCCTCCCCAACGCCGACATTACCAAGCAACATGGGCCTACAGGGTACTGTCCCGTTCACTTCGCGGTGACTCTCCGCAATCCCGCCCTCATCCCAGTCCTCATGGCTGCGGATGGTATCGAACCCAATGCACTCGACAGGAAAGGGCGCAGTGCGTTTCGATTGGCAGCTGAGCTAGGCCACAGTGAGGTCATGGAGGAGCTAGGAAAGGACCCAAGAACCCAACCAAACCCCCCTTGTGCTGAAGGACGGACGGCCTATGACATGATTATCCGACCGGGCATCGGTGATGAAGCCGTCTTCCGCGTACTGCTGTCGCTGGACCCGGTTCACGTTCACGCCAATATAACCAGCTCCGAACCCTCCTTACTCCATAGAGCATGTTCTGTGTTGCCTAAAATCGGCACTCGACTCTTAGGACAACTAAAGAGTGAAGATGCCGATGTCGATGTCGATGGGCTTGTGAAGGCCTTGTTGGATTTGCCGACAATCGACGTAAACCTCCGCGATCGAGCAGGGAACACTCCACTCAGTCTAGCCATTCGTTCTTGTCAAGTGGGTACAGTACGAGCTCTCCTACAGCATAAGGATATCCTTCCAAATATCGAATTTGAGGCGCGCGACAGCAGTGACCCTACAATGGAAACGGCAACCCCTTTGTTAATGGCCGCGTCCGTTTTTGATATTTTCACAAAGGTCCTACCCCCCGACCTTAGCCTTATATTATAAATACCTTGTAAGAGACAAGTATTACAGGTTCCAGAACAAAATCCTGAACCTGCCACTTGACTGCCCAAAGGTCCTAACCGGGCACACCAACTCGAAGGGGTGGACAGCCCTCCACGTCGCGGCGGCTCATGGGGATGGAGACATGATTCGGTCGATTCTTGACAAAACTTCTCTTTATAGTCATCTCAGCGAACTTCTTCCTAGTGGTCAGAGTATTTTGTCTCTTGCTATTGACAACATGATGGTAGACGATAAAACTGTGGAGCTGTTATTTGCTCACACTCCGCGTCAGCTCCATCCAGACAAGAAAGAAAGAAAGACCTGCAGAAGTTCAAAAATTTCGAAAAGTGCAGGGCACCTTTAACTATGTACTTCCGTACGTTGATACTCCAGAAGATGACATGGACTTGTGGTATTGTAGCATCAATGGCATAGAAACTGCCTCCTGCTGAGAGTGCTTTTCACAAACGGAAAACGTTGGAGTTAAAAAAATAAAAATAAACTCATGCTTTAAGTTGGAAGTACTAAGTGATGCCTCGAGCTGGACATACGAGCTAGGCCAGAAGATCACTGCTCGCCAATCACGTAGGTGCATCCTTCTTTCCCAATCCAAACCTCGTGGGTTCTCCCAGCCTCGACATCGATCCTCTCTCCGACCCCGTGCGTGGCTTTCTCTGGACTCTTGTCCGCGGGATACGCGATGGTCAGTTCTCCCTGGAGGATGAGGTGAGTTGTCAAGCCGTTATGAGAATGGGGGTGATAATAAGAATTCCTGTCAGACTCGGTTAGTGTTAGCTTGTGATTCTTGTGCTTGGATTCCAAACTGCCTTCTGCCACTGTTGGGCTAGAATCGATAAAGGAAAGCAGGTGCATCTGATGGCAACTTGGTGTTTTGTAGAGGCACCATGAACGATGGAGAGTCATGGTGGGCCTCTGCAGCCCCGTTTGAAGCCAAGATGGCGGCTTCAATGATGGGACTTGGATTAGAGGACAACAGAGGTTAAGTCCACGCCAGCTGAACGAGATTCAATCTATCAACGTACGGTTGATCAGTCCAGGTAAACACATGGGGGAACCCCCAGGATCGGACTTCAGCTTCGTGATCGGAATTCGAGTCGGGCATGGTAGGGGATCCGTTCAATCTATCTGGCGCAGCTGTGTTGAAGCTGCTGATGTGGATGTAGGCGCAGAACAGCTCGCTGAAGCCCAGATGTTATGTTATGCGTACTGCCCAACGAAGTTAGTTTCACAGAGCAATACGTAAGCTGGCCCATTCTGATATCTCTCAGATCTAATTCGATTACTTTTGGTGACTTCAATGACAACGCCATGGATATACAAGTTCGAGCAGTTCGATACAATAGCGGACAAGTCTCGCCTCTACTATCCCATAGATGCAGGTATCAAACAAGATTGAACACCGTCCTTTTGTCAACCCCGGTGTCTGACCCGCATATTGTTAGGTCTCTTTAAATGCCCACATGGCATCATGTACTAGCCGAGGGCGGGCGACATCACATTATTTATGCAGAGCCTCTCACCCTATCTCCTCTAACGAGATCACAATCCTGCAGGTTCATTTATAACGCAATATGCTCGCCGTCGCGGGAACGCAGTCGCACGCATTCGCTTGATTGCGACTTAATATATTCGTTCCCCGCTATCTAAGCCTCCCCCAACGGACACCTAGGAGCTTCATTTCCACGCATGAGCTAGCCTGCGCCCGGTGGATACCTCCAGCGCTTGGAGTGGGTGTGGTGAAGGTGAAGAGTGAACGTTGATCGTCGCGGCGTGGGGAGATGGTTGTCAATGCGGACTCGTAATGGAGGTGTGGTTATGGAGCTGACGTTTTTCAAGCTATTTAGACCTTACACAATTGGTTGGGCACATGCATGGACGAATAAACATAGGAGGGTGAGGGACGTCGGTCGAGACACAATGGCCCAACCAGTGATATCATGCGCCATGGCCAAAGGAGGTTCGCAGTTCTCTTTTTGCCTTCCGGTCCTAGCAACTTTTGTCCAGATAGTGGAGAGAATCGCCATGGAGGAGATGACGGCAGCTGGGTTCCACACCAGCTCGACATCTACGAATGGTATCTGAAAAAGACGGACCTCTAGATGTATGGAAAGAGCAACGGGGGATCGAAAATGAACCAAGTTATCAACTGGCGATCACCGCCTTCTGAAGGGAGGCGCCTATTCTCTACTGCTGTCATCTGAAGTTTCATTCGGGGATCAGAAAACCGTCGCGAGAACCCCGTAGACGTCACTATCGTGTGGACATGATCTATCTATTATCTGATAGCGTGGGCGAAATCACCCAGGACTCCCGGTGGAGACCGGGCCGCCGCCCAAATACGCCTCCCAGTTTCGACGAACCGTACGAAGTCAGAGGCGCAATATTAGCGAGGCTTTCTGGCGTCGGGGACCAAGCTTCGCCCTTCTGCCCGCTGCGTGGAAAATCCCCACAGCTAACAAGGGGATTCAAATTGTTTGGGGGGATGCATGCCCCGTATCAACTCGATGATTATATGAAGGATGACCAAGAACAGGAGTGAGAACGGCGATTGGCTCGGCAGATAGTGAGATCAAATCTACATTACCCAGCCTCTCCCGTCGAGGTACGCACGCTCCCAGAGCAGCAGCATATGGAATGATGCTTGCTTCGTCAGAGTTCATGTGTGGATTAGGTACATAAAAGCACCAAGGGGAAGGCCACGGAATCAAAGGCATCACTATGGTACGTGGGATCTTCATCTTGGCACACGTGGGACCAGTCGCCTTGGAGCATTGCGTCTCAATTGATATTAACCGCGCATATCTTAAGGTCTCTGTGACACTTCATGCGGCGAGGCGAGAGCTTCGATTGTTCATTGCCGGCTGGGTCTAAAGTTTCGCCGGATGACTAAACAAACAAACACCTTTACAAGGACTTTAACAGCACGATTCGGAGAGCAGGAAAATCCAAGTCTAGACTCGAGGAGCGGTGACCATCTGGTGTTGGTAAGAATGGGATATTCCAATGACAGGTTGGATAATATCCGCATGGAAGACCGATCTGGTAGGGTCCAACCGCCGGGCGATGATCTCTGTGATCTCTCATCCTACAGTATTGCAAGAAGTTGTTGGTGTGTTCTCAGCAGAGCCCAAGCGGAAGAGCGGCCAGACCAAGCGTTGAAACCTCCAGACTTGGGAGACGAACATGCCTGGAGTCTTTGAAAAATTCTTCATGTGTACAAGTACGCACCGAAAATCAAGCAGTTACAAGGACAGGCGAGCTTCTGGAGGGGACCCATCCTTGCTTATGGGTCACGCAATCCCGTATGGCTTCAGGTGCAAATTCTTTGCTGATGAGGGCAACTTTGTTTGGCTTTGGCTTGCTCAAGCTTGAAAGGGAAGGGTGGGGCCGAAGGAGGTGTTGTGTAGCATGATCGTCACAGGGAGGAAAGAGCTTAATCCCGATAACTGCAGGTCTTGAGAGATGTGTGTCTTAGTATTATGCCTTGAATAGACTTGATTATTTCTTTGTAAGTGATCCGAGATCTGATCCCTGCTGATGATGGGAAACACCTATGCAGTCGATGAGGAGATCGATTGACGGTCCGTTCTTTCGCTCAACAGCTGCGAGAAATAGGGGCAAGGTAGCTGATGGGCTCAGTAGTGGCCTGGCTGCCCCAGTACTTCGAGACTTATTCCCTCTTTCACGATGCCATCTTCTCGGCGTGACTTGGAGCTCCAGACGCTCCAGTGAGGTTCGATACAACAGTGGATTCCGACCTAGCACTCGTAAACCGGGCAGTGCTAAACCGAGCCGTCGGCCGAACCCCGAGTGTAGATGCAGGCATTGGGCTAGAGGCCAATTCATCCAATATATCCACCGTCCTTGAGCGTCGTTGATCTTGTCCCGGAAAGGCATTGGTTGGTGTATGTTCGTCGACAGCAGAAATCTGAGACAAAAACGAGCCCGGAAATTTCACGGGGTGCAGAAGAGACACGGGGTCTGGAGGGGACTCTCCGCATCGTTCCCTGCGCAGTCCGCACTTGTGAAAAAAGAAGCGTAAAAGGGTTATCCTTCTGGGGAACCAGAACTTCTACCCTAGGCGGTTAACCTGCAGAGAATTGACGGCGGGTCAAACTCGCCCGAACTTTCTGAAGGAATGATAATACATACACTTGTGCCTCAGTCTGAATCCGACGCTCTCCTTGCTCCCCCACTCCAGAGACTTTTACTCTCCAGACCCAGGATAATCCTTCGGGGATTCATCTCGTGATGTAAATAGCATCCATATGGATTATGTGGAGAATGCTTTGTGACTGGCACGCAACTTGAGCATTAGAAGGGACCGAATACTAATCTATACGATACTACTGTCAAAGAAGCTGGGCGGTATGCATTGGTGTAGCTCAAGGAGGATCAATTGATGCCATCATATGTATCGAACACCGACGATCCCCGATTTGCCCGTGCACATGGTTCCACGACGTAGTGTCAAAGAACTTGCCAAGAAACCATCAATCTCTGTAAACATATGCACAGAAGTTCCAGTTATAAAAACTACCCTAGTCTCTCATGGCATCGAGAACCATCGAAGTGATCGTGGTGGGAAATAGGACTCCTCCGGAATCATGGCACTGCGCGCCGCAGATCTGATGGAAACAATTGTTAAAGGTTACTCTGCATCAGGACGATGATGCTAAGAAAAAGATGCAGTATGGTCGATTAAGCTTGACAGACTTCTGAAACGAGTCTGTGTGGTGGTGGTAATGGTGTTTCCGATCCGAAGTAGCCGATACCTGAGGTGTGATGGATGTAACCTCCACGGACCATGTAAACAATACCGAGGGATCCCCTGCCACACGCGGAGAATAGGTCGGATATCCAAGACTAGGGTACATCGAATGGAACGGTGGCAGTCATCTTGATCAGTTCTCTTGTTTCAATTTCAGCATCTCCGCTCGAGCTGGCTCCTGGAATCATCAAAAAGAAGACGGTTTGTTACTAGTGGATATTGCTCGAGCCATATTATGTTGCGCAGATGCTGGTACTCGTGTTCCTTCTGTCTCCTCCGGTGTTCGGATAGCAGAATCAATCATCGTTGTCACGATCTCTCTGGAAGAGGTGATTGGTATTGGCTTGGAGGATTGTTCTTTTCAAGAGGCTGATCGGCCTCGACATTGGGCCACCCAACCATGCTGACCCAACGCAGGCGTTTTTACTGAGTACTTGATTGAAAAGATAAGGTCTCAAGAACAACACCAGAGTCCTCATAAACTCTGGCCAGAGTACGAAGCCGAGTAATTTAACTACCGTGCCCTTTTCTAGCCAGGGGAGCTTGTGCGTCAAGATCTGTACATGTTGGTGCCAATCCAGCCATCCATTTGAGTAGATCTGTTCCCAGTATCGACACTAATGTTAACCTTGCATGTCAGTCCAACCTCCTTTCCACAGATCGATCGATGTAATATCCTCTCAACCCCGCCATTTACACCGCATTCAAGTACGCGTCCAGCTTGAAGGGCGACGGCGGAGAAGAGAATGTGGCAACACAACTTCGTGGAGGTTCCCCATCATCATCTCCTCCGCATCCGGCAGGTCAGACGAGCTCGACCGGATCAGAGCTGTCCACGTTGAACGCCCGAGTCACTGGGGAGGTGCATCATCCACTACACAGGTAAGCCACTTGCAATTGGATGAGAGGAGAGCAAATGTTGGTGCACAGGATGATGGAAGGCCTTGACCGCTCGCCAGCCAGCCAGCCAGCTGTCCAGCCAAGAGCCACTGCCTGAATTCGCGACCCCTGTTCGCCTGTTCTCCTGCTCCCTGTCTCCAACCCCTGGAAACCAGCAATCGAATCAACAATGTATCAATTTCTGTCGAGTACCTTCACGTCCACTTGCTCAAGTATGAAGTACATATTCGCGCTTCATACCTCATCCTCCACAGCTGTGATCCTGCGCTGCGCTTCGTCGGCACACGTTCGATTTAGGTCATTTCGGCATTCGCTAACACGAGAATGGGGGGATTCAAATGAAACCAGATGTTGTCATTTCACTAGTTCCGCAAATTCGAGATTGGAGCTGCAACACGTTTTTAGCGCTAGTACGAAGTAAGTTGTTCAATGACACCTCACGCGAAGGGAGATCGTAGATGTACAGCAATGCACTCACTACTCTGCAGTACCTGATCTTGACCCCGGTGCGGCGGCCGGGAACGGAATCAACCCTCGGGGTCCCAATCAAGGCCGGGGTCTCTGTCACTCTCTGTCACCGAGTACTTTAATCTGTCGCTCATCCGTACCCAATTGCTGCGTACATGTCCATTTCCTGTGTACCAGCTGTCAATTTAATCCCATGCAAGAGAATAAATCCCGATCTGCTTGTAATTGATGACTTGTAACGCGTTGACCATGGCGCTTTTCCCAGCGTGCAGGATTCCCTGGCGAACAAGGTTCCCACCCCAGAGCCAAGGAACCCAACGAAAGGAGGGGAAATAAGGAAAGAAAAACAAGAAAAGTGAGCTAAATGTGTATAGATGTAGACGATACTCCCCCAGCCTTGACCTGAGCTCGAGCTCCCATTTTCCACCTTCCCTTGCTTCTCTTGCTCACCCCGGTGACATTGGACTTTCCCCAAGTCTTCTGTTGCACCTTCCCTCGTTTCTACCAAACCCGCTTGTACTTCGGAGAGGGAAGGTGCCTTTTTTGCTGCTCTTGCTCGCTCCCTCTGGGACTCTGGGACTCTGGATTGCTCCTGCTGCTCTCTGGATTGCCTTGATCTGCGTCCGCCCCGAGCCTCAGCTGCTCCCACCTCAAACTTTCCCTACTTATCCCTCACATCCCTCACACACCCCCGTCCCACTCCCATATACTTGACGCCGCCCCTCGCTTCGAATTTTAAACAGGAAGAAAAAAAAGTAAGGGTGGATTTGCGGCATGGAAGTTTCAATATCCGCTTAACCCTTACAAAGCCGGCTAAGTAGACAACGAGCCTGACTTGTCGAACGCTGCCTTGGCTCGCCTTGTGCCATAGACGCTCTTCCCGCCTACCGGATCTCCCGCCAAAATTGCCTTTATCCAACACGTTGGACTGTGAAAGGGACATTGAGGCCTTCGGCCACCACTCAATTCCGAATCGGGAGCCCCGTTGTCTGTTACTCCTCGCACCCCCTTGCATTCCCGCCCGTCTCCGGAAGGAACATAGTCAATTAGATACTGTGAGAGGCCGAGAGAAGGGAGGGGGTGTATACGCGGGTTCTAAGGGAGGCGAGCACGAGTTGGCTCGATCCAACGAGCATCCCTTGGACGTACAAAGGGGGCGGTACCACCCGTCCCCAGGGTCCCGATGGGCAATGCTAGTAGTTCATCCATTGAGGCGACACCGCCGCCGAGAAAGACTCCTCATAAGCTGTCCAAACCTCGAGTCGGCAACCATGCCTCTACTACAGCTGGCCTGTTAAGCTCTCATGGACGCTTGGCTCCCAGCATTGCCCGACCCCCCAACTCCTCCCACGACGACGGCGAGCAACGACGCTCACGACGCTCTTCTTTCCTCTTCTCTCCTCGATTGTCCTCTCGCCCCTTCTCCGTCTCCGGTCCCGCCTCGGAGCCTGCTCAGCGTCACCACATCGAGCCCGTCGTGACCCCGTCAGTACCAGACTACGATCGTGCCGAGCAGCCTCCCGAGACCCCATTGAGGAACAGCTTCAGGCGGAGAAGTTTCTTACGATCCAAGGCATCAAGTCGCTTGTCCGGTGAACAGTGGCTGGCTAGTACTGGTTTCACAGTCCCCCGAAAAGACGACGGCCTCCCTCGCGTTCAGTCCATGATCCATGACCCGCCTCCTAATCAAAATTATTCTAGACCTTTGACCGGAAGGTTAGCTAACTCCAATCTCTCGTCATCCTCTCCCTGCCCTAGTATAGACTTTGGCCCCCTTTTTTTTTGTTGAAGATGAAAGCCTAACTTGACATACCTTGAGCCCTAGCTGGCATATGCCTGAGAGCAGTACCTATGCCTCCTATGACCTCGAAACCTACCAAAGCAGTCGACTATCCCACCTTACTTCAACTATGAATATGCCTGACTACGAATCAGCAGTCTCCGAGTCCAAACATTCCTTGTCAGAGAATACCTGGAAAAACTCACACCCCACCACGAGACCACCGAGCGTCGGGTTATCGCGAGCAAACTCGGACGTCTCATTATACGCTCCCGTTCGCCGCCGTTCAGTCATCCGGACCCCTGGCGTGGCCACTCGTGCAGAAACAGCGCAGGAGGTGTTAAGGAGGACCAGCCTTCGAAGTAGGCAGGAACTAGCGGCGTCAGCTCGTCAATCTAGAAGGAATTCGATCGAGCCTACCCCTCCACGAATACTATCGGTGCCCGTGAAGCTCACGGATCTAAGCGTCGAGAGAGCCGTTACCCCCAGTGACACCGAGTATAAACAGCTAGGAGCCATGAAATTTGGCTCATTACGAATCACAAATGGGGCACCTAGCCCAAGCAGCGAGAAGAGGCGAAGGAAACGAGGGTCCGGAAGCCATGTCTTTGTCTTGACAAATAACTCAGATTCAAGTCTTGAATCAAATCAAAAACTGAAGAAAAACCCGGAGCCGAAGATCGTGGAACCCCAGCCGGTTCTGGGCAATTTGAGCCCAATCACAGCGACGTTCCTGAAACTAGAATCTAGGGTCGAAACCCAACCGACAAACATCACCAAAGCCGAGACCGAAACATTCGCTGGATTTCTCCCAGGGATGAACTTTGGTTCTTTTTCTCTCATGGACAGTCGGCCGGTTTCACCAGAACTCCAGACTACATCAAAGCATACCGCCGTTGAAGACGACCTTTTCGAAGATGATGCACAGCAACCTGCGCCCTCTGAAACGAAGAAGGAAGCCCAGCCAAAGCGACGCGGGAGTCGACCTCGCGCCGACGTAACCTCCAAAACCCTCCAGATTCTCTCAAGACAAGACCGAGATAGCGGTATTGTGTCGAGTCCAACCTCTGATTATTCCCAGAAACCTTTCTCAAAGACGGATTCCGGATACAGTTCAAATGTCTCCATACGATCTCTTCGCATCTCAAATGGCTCGGCGACAGAGAAGGATCTTCCCCCCTGTCCTGGTGAGACACAGTCTCCCCGTCCAGCACTCACAGAAACCCTAAGCCCACCTGCTTCCTTCCTCAGCGATTTTCGCCTTCCCAGTCCGACGTTGATCTCCTTGGCGAACCAGATACCAGCTCCGCCAGACCGGGAGGCTCCACCACCACCGCCTCCTCCCAAAGACTTTCCCGCTTCCCGGGCAAACTCAACCGCCGGTACCAGGACACCCGAAGTGCCGGTCAGGCATATCGCAGACCTTGTCGCTGCGAGACCCAGGAGAACCCGCCGTGTTCCGGTTTCGCTGCTAACCAGCAAAAGCCGGGCATCCGGGCCCAGGTCTCCAGATTCCATTCAGCTAAGCCCTCCTCTCTCCAATTCTTCCCGCGCCGCTGCGCTTGCCGACCGCGCCCGAAAGCCGGGGCCGCTGAAGAGGCTTCTTAGCGTTACCTCTAGGAAGAGTTCTCGTGATAGCGGTGGTCTTCGTCGTTCGTTCCGAAATTCTGGATCATCGACAGCTTCCTCTTCTCGGGATTCAACTTCCACCCCAGACCTTCGCGCCAGGGCCAACAGGGAGGCCCGACCTTCTAACTTGGCAAACATGGAGTCAGCTCAACCTGAGGAACACGATCAAATCCCTGCGACGAGGACCGAAACCCCTGACGAGATCACTGTCCGAAGACGCCGCTCGTTGCAGGCAATTTCAAACTCGGTCGTAAACGCTGCTGTCGCTGTATTTCCTTCTAGAAAGTCTCTGCGGAGGTCAATATCACCGAACACTAACAACGACGATGAACAAAGGGTCCAAGACCAGGAGTCGCAGCAAAATCAAGAACAGAGGCCCGCGGTCCTTTATAACGAGAGATGGAGTGGAAGTAGTTCGGCAGAAAGCGACACTACATCGACATCAGATTATACCCGTGATGCTTTGAGCCGAAATGGGTACGACCCGTCATTCGTTGCCATGACAAGCGCTCGAGACGCGTATTTCTCTCCTGCGCCGTCTAGAGCACCCTCTAGGGCAGGGTCAGTTGCTTCACGTTCGGAGCGGGAGCTGGATATCCGACTGGCTGCTCTCAAAGCTCGGTCTAATGCGGGCAGTCCAGCGTCCTTCGACACTGGATCTCCCCATCAGTCCTACGTTGGAGATCACCCTTACATGAATGGTCCGTCACACGGTCTTACGCGCACGCGAAGTGTGATTCAACTTCGCGTGCCGCCACCGTTACGCCCGCAGTCGAACTCCGCCAATTTACACAGGGCGAGGAGTCAATCGAGCCTTACCCGACAGCTCAGTAGCGAAAATTTGTACAGTTTTCCACCGACAACAGCATCAAGCCAGTCAAGCCAAGACGGTACGATGACACCACCGGAGACTCACATGCAGCAGCAGCAATACCTGCAACGGACTTTGAGCGACTCTGGAAAGCGGAGCTCGTCATCCTCCAATGACTGGGAGAGCCACCCCTGGCAACCACGGATCTTGAACAAGCCGCATAGCCGAGCCGAGTCGACCTCCAGCCAAGGTAGTAGCGGGGCACCGTACCCACGGTCGGCGAGCGCGAACCCTTATTCGGAGCAGCAGAGACAGATTCCACGGCGACCATCCAGTGCAAATCCTTACTCGGATATGCAGCAGCACATCTCTCAGCAGTTACGACACCGATCCAGCTATGAATCTCAAAACAATACCAAGCCCCGCAGCAGCCATGGTTACTTCCGGCAGAGCCCAGACCTATGGACCTCGACGCACTATCAACAGCTCCAGATGCAATATGGAGGGACCGCATTTGACCCCAGAGGCGGGTGGTATCCGCCGCACGTACCTCGATCGGGCCACGCCAGGAACAGGAGTTCTTCGTCGAACGGGTATCCAGGATACTATCCTCCGCATGCCCCTTTCAGGGTTCTTCACAGTTATAATTCCCCGGCATATCGACATGTGCCGATTTGGGGATGAATTGGGCAATGTTTGAACGGATTCGGAGGTGTTCAACGAGGCCGTCTTCGCTATTTTATACTTGGCGCCAACCCGAGGCCTCAAGTAACCTCATTCTTTTCATAAAACGATTTCTTTTCTCGACTTAATTTTCGGGGCCAAACCAACCTCGATGAACGATATAGATTATCAGCTTGCATCAATGGCGTTTACTCTTCTGCTTTTTTTTATTTTTTATTTTTTATTTTTATTTTACTTTTATTTTTACCTTTCTCGACCGCCCACCACCCTGGTACTTTGCCGGTCTCCGAACCTATTGGGCGACCGAACACTCGCTTAAGAAACAGCCATGATGAAACGATGATCCCGGGTGTTCGAGTTTTCACCCACCCCCATCCAGCTGCTACGTGCTGGCGCAGATCTCGCATCCATGGGTAACGAGGTACCCAAGCAGCCACGGCATTTTTGCATGCCACGATTTTCCTTTGTTCTCGCCTCTTACCTGGCCATGGTATCTCTAAAATATATACGCACACGATTCAGGTTGGGTTTGAAGGGGGGAAAACAACGTCGAGTATTGTTGGGTTTGTTTTGTCTTGGGATACATCTGGTGTAGCGATTTCATAATGGTGTCGAGAAGCGGTTGATTTCTTCTTTATTATACCCCGTAAATTGGATATTTGATTGATGGGTACGATACGACCCAAGAGGAAAGAAATGAGAAATCGAGCCAAGGCCAGAGATATGAGGCCTTGTCTTTGTACGATAGAAATGATAAATGGGAATGAGGTTACTTCTAACATTGAATCGTCCGCTTAGACCCTGGCATGAAATGATTTTGATAAATCTTACGCGCAGTTATAAACATTGCGGCCAGGTATGGCTCGACAGTAGATTCCCAGTCTCATTGAATATAATTCTCAGCACGAGGAGTGCCAATCGGACCATTGAATTGAGTATATCTTGAAAATATGGTTGCTGGCCGACATGGAGACCCAATTAGCATCGTATTGGTCCTCGGTACAGAGGTTCTGGCCGTTTGGGTCCCAAGCAGCAGCAAAGAAACAGTCCATCTCGAGAACAGAAAATAGGGAGAAGTAATTGGATTTTTGGCTCTCCCAGCCTCTAAGGAAAAGGTATTTCGCGATGCTCCGTTCAAATGCAGCTTATGTAAACGGAGTCTCGAGACGATGAAGGCTTGGGGCCTGTGTTCGAACCCGACTCGGGGCTCTCTTTTATTTTCTTCCTTTTCCCCTCCTCCGACCCTTTCCTCGGTGACCCGCAATCTCGGGTATCGGGCTTCCTCGTCTGAGGAACACCTATCAGTTCATTGCAGGTCGTCAGGCTACCGATAGAAAGCGCGTGGCCCCCAATGCAACGGGTACTTCGTATTACGCGCACTTTGGTGGGTTCCGCACGTGGGGAAGAGAGCTGTCCCCTGTGGGGGTCAGGATAAGACGTGCTCACACCTCCTGCGTGATGACGGGAACGAGGGACTTCTTCTGCTATTTCCTCACTTTCAATTTCGTCGTTGTTGTCGAGAGAGTCTTCGTATTGAAAGAAATCTTCGCGTGGCTCAGGCTTGCAATCGATCAATTGAGAAAAAATTACGACCCGGCGTTATCCTGACTTACACGTATCGAAAAATGGGCTCCGTGGAAGTACTCACCGCCACCACCTCCCGAACGAGCGCGCCGCCCTTATCCGACGTGGTCTTCGACGAAGCGACCCCCGAACAGCGCAAGCGAACCTGGGAGGACAACGGCATCGTCTGGGCTCGTCCGCTCACCCTCGAGAACTACATCGCGCGAGAGGCGGCCCTCACGGAGACACCCTTATGCCGCGACGGGAACTGCCACTACTGGATCCTGTACAGGCGGGACGATCCGCTGGACATCATCTCGAGCTGCGAGACGCCGCGCAAGAAAATGTTCGTGCGGCGGGGCAGGTCCGGGGCCAGGGTGGACGAGGTGGAAGCGTACTCGGTGGGCAGCGTGCATACGCACCCTAGGTATAGGGCGCGGGGCATGGCGGGGTATTTGCTTGGCAAAGTGCAAGAGTTCCTCGACCAGAGGGTCCAGTGGAGTTTTCTTTACAGCGACATCGGGAGGCAGTATTACGCGCAGAGGGGTTGGAACGTCTTCAAGGCCGACCAGATGACCATGTCCCTCGTCGAGCCGGGGTTCATCGTCCCCAACGGGATTAGGTTACTTCAGAGCGGTGCGGGGATAAAAGAGCTTTGCGAGAGGGATACGAGCGCGTTGAGGAGTCGGCTTGCCGCGCTTCCGGAGGATGGGAGGACCCACGTCGCTGTTGTCCCTACGTATGAGCACATCTCATGGCAACATACGAACGCTAGCCTCTCGGCAAAATATGCCACTGGTCGTCCTGTCACGAACGTCGGTGCTGTCGCGGCTGGAGGGACGAGCTGGATACTCTGGTTCCACGACATACGCGAGCGCGAGCTCAAGATCCAGCGCATCGTGGCGGAAGGGGAAACCTCGGTAGAGGACGTCCGAGACCTCCTCGAGGCGGCGTTTGCGGAAGCCGAGGCGTGGGGGTTCAAGACCGTGATCGTTTGGGCTCCTGGCGACACGGTGTCTCTCGGGGCCAAGGCTGTGGCGAACGGGGGGAGGGGTTATGTCAAGATTGTGTGGAGTGAGAGGGGAGATACCGGGTTGCCGAGCTTGCGGTGGAGGAGGGATGTCCATCCTGGTGAGGTTGTGTGGCATGATAGCGAGTTCTACGCCTGGTGTTAGTCGCTTGGTTCCTTTTTCTAGGGTTTATAGCGAGGGTGTTTCTATGCACATAGTATGTCTCGAAGGAGTTGGGAGGACCCGCGTGTCAAATATACCAATGATGCAAAGTAAAGCGCCAAGTGCGAGCAGGACTTACGCTCACATGAGGAGCCTTGAACGAGATAAGAGAGGAGGAGGGTTTCTCGAACCCGTCATCTTCCTTTTCAGTCGCGAGTATTGCTCGCCACCGTTGACGTAGATGGACAACATAACTGGGGAGACCGTAGAATAATACTATTATACGGGTCGTATTTGACTCGAGGGAATGTTACTGGGTTGAAGGAGGAGGATGAACCAGGATGCTTGAAAAAGGGAGGGAAAAAAGAAGAGGAAAAAAGGAAGGAAGGAGGAATAAAAAAGGCCCACCACTCGTGCCGAACCACAGCAATCCACACCACTCCGTCCTGCCCATTAAGACGATTTCAAGGGCGACAATCAGGCTCTGGGTATAGGGACTGCTACACCCATGTGGTTTGTTTCTGATTTGACTGTGTTGATTTTTCGCAACTGGAAGGGTGCAGCACTCACACTCTGAGATTCTAGTAAACAATTGAGCACCCTACATCCATGACTCGGGTGAGCAATAGATCCACGGTGTTTGGAGATCTCGGCCGCGTCTTTCGGAGAGATATTTCGGTGAAATAGAAGAGCAGACTCCAGTTCGTGGAGGAGGAGCTGTGGTGATCCCAACTGTTTAAAAGCAATTTGAAGCTCCTGCATATTTATAGCCCTCCTGAAGCCTACCATCTGTCTTGAGAATAAATTTTTCTTACAGGCTCAAAGTAAAATTATTCCATTTTATATCTAAAATATTCACTTTGATCTTGATTCTATCAAGCACAGAACTGTTGTCAAGATAATCAGAGGCCGTCGCCTTTCACACTCTTCCCCTCAAGAATCAGGAAGAATTGAGAGTTCTGTATCTACAGCTGTCGCCGGCTGTTTTCGTTATCAACCTGCGACACATCGATTCGACACACGTTGCCTTGGATTGATCCCTTGTTGGCGCACTCAGCCCAGAAGAGGTGTGCATGTGTAATAGTGCAGGGGAGCTGAACATTGACCAAAGAAATTTATTACTGACTGCGCTACCTCCACGCGTACCCTGAGGGCTACACCGTCCATCTTGATCTGTCGACCTTCCACGGTCTGTCGGGCAAATCATCAAATGAAAACCCTCTCTCGTCATTCACTTTGAAACGCCAGCCGCGATGGCGCCTACGCGGAACGTGCTGCACAAGTCCGGCCCGACCGAAGCTGACGCCGGATCTCTGCTCTCACCGATCAACTACGACGACGACGCCAGGTCGCTCCACAGCCGCAGCGACCAGGACACCGACAGCGAAGATGACGAGCTGCAAATGAACGCGAGGAACAGCCGAGAGCTCCGTGCTCACGACCGGATAATGCTGATGGAGGAGGAGGAAGTCGAGCACTTGGTGACCAAGTCTCGGAAAGAGAAGGGGGCGCTGGAGTCGGGACTGGGCCTGGGAAATCCGTTTGCGATATTTGGGAGGAAAACCCAAGATCACGATGAATCTCCGAATACTTCCACCGAGAACTTTGCCGAGAGAAGACGCCGGCGTCGCGCTCGAAGGCGAGAGAAGAAACGCCGATTGAAGGAACAAGCCGCGCACGGCGAAGATGGCGAACTGATGTACGAGATGGAGGAGGGCGGTATGAAGGACGGCAGCTCGACCGGCGAGAGCAGCGAGGATAGCGATGCCATGGACCAGAAGCAGAAGCACTTGAATACCATGGCACATGCAAAGGCCGAGCGGAAGCGAAGCTGCTGTCGCTGGATCCTCATCAATATCATTGTCGTCATCGCCCTCGGCGTCCTTGTATTTGTCGCTTGGAGGCTCACCATTGACCGCAAACGAGTGAGCATTGCATCGAGGGTGTTTAGTAATGGGACGGCACTTTTCGGACCAACCACCCTCATCATCAGTCTCGACGGGTTCCGCCCCGACTTCCTTCAGCGGGGACTTACGCCTCGACTGAACGCCTTTATCAAAGAGGGTGTTTCGCCGAAATACATGCTTCCATCCTTTCCTTCCGTTACTTTTCCTGTAAGTGTTCACCAATATGTTTCGCCCGCAAAAGCAATAGCAACATTGGCCTAACGCACTCGACATAGAATCACTATACCATTGCTACTGGCCTCTACCCTGAGAGCCATGGTATCGTCGGAAATACATTCTACGACCCCGCCCTTGGTACGGACTTCCATTACACGGACCCAGAGCGCAGCCTCGACCCCAAGTGGTGGAAGGGCGAGCCCTTCTGGGTAACAGCGGAGAAGCAGGGTGTTCGCACCGCTATCCACATGTGGCCCGGAAGCGAGGCTCACATTCTCGGCATCGAGCCGAGTTTCTTGGATCAATTCAACGGCAAGGAGGCGCTTCCCAAGAAGGTGGAGCGTGTCTTCGAGTTCCTTGACCTGCCTGGGAGGGAAAGGAGGGACGTCGACATCAAGGATACTCGGCCCCAGCTCATTGCCATGTACGTCCCCAATGTCGACTCAGACGGGCACAAGTACGGGCCCAACAGCACCGAGGTCAACAGGACGATCAAGAACGTCGACAACATGCTGGAGGACATCTTCCGAGGTCTCGAGCAGCGAAACTTGACCCAGATTGTCAACGTAATTGTCGTCTCCGACCACGGGATGGCGACCACGGACGTCACCCGTCTCACGCAACTCGACGACCTCGTTGATCTCGGCAGAGTTTCTCACATTGATGGATGGCCGCTTGTTGGTCTCCGACCCAAAGACCCTAATGATCTCAGGTCACTCTACGAGCAAGCCCTCAACAACACCAAGGACAACCCCAACATCGAGGTCTATCTCCGCGATGAGAACATGCCCAAACGCTACCACTTTTCTGACAACGAGCGTATTGCGCCTCTTTGGCTCGTCCCCAAGACTGGATGGGGAATTGTCGAGAAGTTGGAAATAAATGTTGCCGATGCCGTGGCCAAGGGCGAGGTTTACCACCCTCGAGGTTTGCATGGTTATGATAACTTGCACCCTCTTATGCGAGCCATCTTTGTCGCTCGTGGCCCGGCGTTCCCTCATCCACCAAACAGCCAAATCGATGTCTTCCGTAAGTTACTTCGTTCCTATCAAAATTCAGACAATGCCCTGTTTGCGAAAGTATGAAAACTAACAACGTTGCATAGAAAACATCAACGTCTACAACATGCTGTGCGACTCTTTGGGCCTTCGCCCCGTACCCAACAACGGCACTCTCCATCTGCCGCTCCACACTGTCGGTTTGCATGCCGACGAGGACTTTTCCGAGCCGCTTTCTGACCCCGAAATCACCCCATCGCCGTCCAAGAGCATCGGCGTTGATCCCGTCTCCGTATCCATCTCGCCGACACCCGAGGCCGGCACTCCGAGCAAAGAGAGGCCGCCGCAACCGCCTCCATCCGATGAGGATGATGAAGACCCGACTGAGGAAGAGGATGAGTCGCAGATTGAAAAGGCCGAGTCTGCAATTAAGGACTTGTGGGATTGGCTCACGGAGAAGATTGGAGGCATCTGGGACAGTGTTACTGGTTCCAGCTAATGCCGTGGTGCTGGCGTCTTCTTGTTCTTCTTCTTCTTCTTTCTCATTTTCTTCTTTTTCTTTACTCTCCTTTTTATGTTTATTCTTTCGAGGTTCTAGGGTTATCTTGGCCTACGTTGGCCCAGGGGCGAGTGTGTAGGTTGACAATGGGATTTTGCAACAGTATTATCAGGTACTTGGGTCATTGGATGGCGTTCTGGGTCTTAAGCACTACTTCTTAAGCTTTTTTTAATACCACAGATGACAGACTCTATCATTTATTTGTCCTTTTTCCCCCTTTTAACCCTATTTATTGTGCTCTTTTTCCCTTTGACGACGGGCCGGCATTAGTTCAAGGCAAATCAATCAATGTGCCAAGCTGAGCATAAGACTCAATCACAATGCCTTTGTGCAGCCCATGCCAACAAATAGCACTGGAGGTGGTACAGCAAATCAAATCAGACAGGGCAGGTAGCTCAGTGGTAGAGCGGAAGATTGCAGTGCGAAGCACAACTGCAGACATCTTTAGGTCGCGTGTTCGATCCACGCCCGGCCCTTCGACTTTTCTTTTTTCCTTTCTGTTATTATCATTATTATCATTAATATTAATTTCCTTTTGTTTATTCTGACCCTTTTAGTAGACTATCCTTGTCCTATCGGGTGGCCGCTGTTACGAGGATAATAGAAGAATACGAAGCAGACTTGAGGAAAACAACTCGGGGGGCATTTAGTGAGAAGAGAGACAGTGTTCGCGGCACTGGAAAAGGCCCTGGATTTTTTATTAAAGTGAATTTACTTAATTCTTCTCCAGAGGTCGCTCAGCCTGTGGGGGACGCGGAAAGTTAGTCGGATCACCATTGGTGCTATGCGTGCGTGTACACTAGAGGGAGGAAGCTCGGGAACGTGTCGATGGCATGTCGATGTCCATGCCGTGGATGTCCATAAGCATCTCAATCTGCTTTTTGAGCCGATTGATGTTGCGGGCCAACTCGGCTTGCCTTATTTCCCATGCGTCAACTTCCGTCCGCAATTGGCGGAAGTCTCCTTGGAGCTTGGTGAGACGTCTCTCCAGCTTCTTAGCGTATTCCATCCACATGTTGGTAAGGTGGCGGCTCATGACTAGAGGGTCGATAGGGTTGGTGACAGCGATAGCGGTAGTGGCGTCTGCTCCACCGTCGCCCTCCTCAGCAGGCATCTCGTCATACCCACTAGCATCGCCATCAAGTTGGGCTGCAGCCAGGCCGCCATTGCCAACGCGAGCTCGATCCTCCGTAGAGTTGTTGCCGGAAACTGGACCGGTCGTGTCATCGCCAGCCGCGGAATTGCCTTGGGTAATAGTGGCCTGGGGAGACTCATTGGGGTGGCCCACGTACGTGCGAGACGATGCATGTGAGAAAGTATAAGCCTGAGCATCCTCTCCATCCTCATTCGGTGCGGGGCCTGCGCCCTGAACCGTCGCAGCTGACGACGTTCCACCAACAGGGTTGCGACGTCCTCCCTCTAGGGACTGCAGCTCAACTCCATGCTCGTCAGTTTCGCGGACAGTCACGCGGGGACCCTCTCTCTCCCTCAGGGCAGGATCGGTGGCAGCAGCATAGAGCGTGATGTATCGAAAACGACGCATCTCACGCTCGCGCGTACGGTTGTCCTGCCACCCACGGAACATGGGCAAGAGGCAACCGAACGTAGTCAGGCCAAGAACGAGAACACCGCCGAAGACGCTACCGATGATGATGACTGATTTGCTGTCGTTCGCGGAGGCGCCGGTGGGAAAGGTAGTCGCCGATGTGATTGAGTCAAGGGTTGTAAGTGTGGGCTCAGTGGTGGGCGAAGCGGTCGCCACCATGTCGGCAAGTGCCTGGTCCGTAATTCCAATGAAAACAGCGCGCTTTTGGGACTGCTGATCTTGGCCGCTGCTGGTGAGAATAGTTGGCTTCGAGTTTGAAGCATTGGTGACGGTGACGGTGGGCATCTCGGAGTGCTGGTCACTGAATCCCATACTTGTCTGGTCCTTCTCCTCACCAAGGAGATAAGCCTCGAGACCGCGGCAAATCTGGCTCACAATGGACTGAGTCGAATTAACTGGCGGCATTTTGGCTCGATAGTATCAAATCGAAATAATCGCGTGCCGGAATCTGGTTTGTAAAGGATGATATCAGTATCCGATCCCTACGGCAGGACGAAGATGAAGAATGCTCACAAGGAGTGCCTATGTTAAGGGGGAGAGTGAGGTTTGAGAAAGGAAAACGGAATCGTACGGGAATTGAATGAATTCAGTGTTTGTGGCTCCAAGGCTCCAAGTCAGAGGGTAAGGACAGGCCCGAAGGCGACGCCGAGTCTTGTTGCCGAGGATGGAATGAAAATCGGCGAAGTGGGGCCGTGAATATCGGCAGGCCAACCCTAAGGAACAAAAAGTCACAGGGCAACCAAGTACCAAGCCTCCAAGGTGCCAAAACAATGAGGGATGCTTGGGAATGGATTTCAGAGGTGGGTTATGTGAAATTGATGGGACAAAGGGTAAGAGTGAATGGGGTGATACATGTAAGGTGCTGAATGATATTAGAGACAGAGACCAGAGGTATCAGGACTCCTTGGCGTTAGGAGGATAGAGTCCAGGAGGAATAAAGGATGTGTGAGAAAGGTGAAAAATTAGAATTCAGAAGCAGAGTAGAAGAAAATGATCTTGGGGTAGGGAGGTGGTCTTGTCTTTTGAGAAGGTAGGAGCAGAGTAGTGATCTCCTCTCGCTTGAACAATTGCCTGACCCTCAACGCGAGACCAGCTCTGATGGACTCAATGTTTGACTTTGCTATGCTAGTCAAACATGAAGAGACCTAGTAAGGCATCTGGCAATGAGACAAACCTACTCCAAGTAAAGGGACTATGTTTGCAACACGGGCTACCATGACATTCGCACTGGACTCTATGTCGAAGGATGACGAGTATAAAGTGAAAGAATCGAGTCAATTGCAAAACTCAAGGGTGGGTATTGCGCAAAGAATACAGCCGCGACGCCGTAGAACTGATCATCAAACTAAACTCCTGAAATGCATGCGTTATACTTCTTCGAGCCACATCCCAAGAGGGCGAGATCCCTCTAGGCGCCTTCAACCAGGATCTCCTCACTACCGCGCCAGCACCAGACTCCTAGTTAGAGCTCGCCGCCTCCCTGATTCCCTCGGCAGCGGTCTCGACGACCTTATAACCGACCGCATTGCCGTCGCCCTTAGCGGCCTTTGCGTAAGCCTCGTCGCTCCTGTGATCCCCAAGTCAGTTGACATCCTCATCGAGGTCTAAAAGAAACGTAAGAGAAACATACCGGTCAAGTAGGGCCACGAGATCCTTGTCACTCAGAATCTCCTCGCCTCCAGAATACTTGTATACCTTACCATCCTTCAAGAGGAGTCCACGCAGTGTCTCCCTATCGAGGTCGCTCATGGCATCCGTGAGTTTCCTGCCCATGGTCTTCAGCGTTCCCTTCCGAATGACAAGCTTCTCAAGCCGACGCTTGGCTTGAGCGCTGACAAGAAGATCCTCTTCGACCGTGCCCTTCGTAGCGAAGCGATATACTATAACGGGTCGCGTTTGGCCAATTCGGTGGCAGCGATCCTGCGCTTGGAGATCCTGTTGAGGATTCCAGTCACTAGTTGACAGTTAGCAGAGCCACTTTGCTTGCCTAACAGGCTTTGTCTAGAGAACAAGACTAGGAAGGGGGGAAAGGTTTACATACCTGTCAAATAGAATAACAGTGTCAGCTGCCATAAGATTGATACCTTGACCCCCCGCCCTTGTGGACAGAAGAAACACTTTCGTATCCTCGTCAGTGTTGAATTGAGAGATCATGTCTCGGCGCGCTTCATGGGAGACCGAGCCGTCAAGGCGACAGAAGTCGTATTCCCTGAGATTGCAATAATCCTCGAGGATGTCAAGCTGTGTCTTGAACTGGGAAAAGATCAAGACCTTATGACCGCCTTTGAACAGAGCCGGGAGAAGCCTGTCCAGAAGAAGCATCTTGCCCGACTTGGTAACCACAGTCTCGTCAACAGGATCTTCGCTATAGGTCCAAGGATTGTAGAAATTATGGGGACTATTGCACACAAGGCGAAGCTGCATGATGGGATTGCCCAACTTCTTCCTGGCCACTTCCTTTTCTGTTTCAGATGAGAGCAAGTTAGATCAATTCTTCAATTAATTGGAAATGCAAAAGGGGATACACATACTGGCCAGCTCAAATGAGCTTGCGAGGGCAAAGTCCTTAGCCGTTTGCGCCTCTTCCAGGTTCGAGAGTTCCTGGCTTTCGTACTCTCGGATAAGACGTGACTCAAACTCGTCGTCATCGAGCTTATCTTCGTCGACATTAGCAAAGGCGTCGATCTTGACGCCGGGATGCGCACGGGTCCGTCGAGATGATCCTGGAGTACTCTCTCTGCTGGCTCGGTAGCTCTTTGGCTCGGGAACAGGGAGTGTAGCAGGGCCCTTCCTCTTCCTCGACGACTCCGTTTTGTCTTTCTTCACCTCCTCCTTCGCAGCCGGTGCCTCAGAAATCTTCTTTGGCCGACCCCGGCCCCTCTTACCCATCATAAGGGCGAAAGCATCCGTCGCGGATGGCTTTGTAGCCTCTGGTTCCACAGCAGATTTCTTCTTTCGAGGCGACTCTCGTGTAGGCAGTTTAGAAAGTTTGTCGCTGGCACCCTTGCGAGAAGTGCCGCTTGCGACGGAAGGTGAAACGCTGCCTTGTCGGGAGGACAAAGGAGTGAGCAAGTCGGGAGGTGACAGAGATTCGGACCGCTCGCTGATATCTCTGGCAACCATATCGCTGAGATACGCACGAGTATCAACGCCTCTATCGCTGATGGCCTTGTACAAATCGGTCTGCTCCTTAGTGAGGGGGGCATAAAGGATGTACTCCCGCTTCGGAGGCAAGTGGCTAGCCACGTCGGCCTTGACGCGGCGAAGCATCAAGGGCTGCAGAACAATGTGAATCTTACGCATGAGCTCTTGCTTTTCTTCATCCGTAATGAAGCTCTCCGTTCCCTCCTCGTCCTCTAGTCCGGTAAAATCGAAATAGGAGTCGAAAGCCTCCCAATCCTTGAAGACAGAAGGCAGGAGAAAGTGAAGCAAAGACCAAAGTTCTTTCATCTCGTTCTGGAGGGGCGTTCCGGTGATGAGAAATCGTGTGGCAGAGGTGAACACTTTCAGCTCTTGGTAGAGCCTTGCATCGGAGTTCTTCATACAATGGCCTTCGTCCTACGGCAGCAATAGCGTTAGTACAGAAAACAGAAAACAATGTAGCGGGCGCCGGCTGGGTCAAACTTACAATGATGATGAATTCCCAACCGATCCGAGACAGAGTTGTCCTATCTCGAAGGACAATCTGAGGGCTGGTAAGTACGACGGGGAACTTGTTCGTCGCACGGGAATCCTTATAATGTCGGAGGATCTTGTTTCGCCAAATATCCTCTCTCTCACCGGGCGTCCCATGATAAACGACGACCGGAATAGAGGGAGTCCACTTGTGGAACTCATCCAACCAGTTAGAGAGGGTGCTCAACGGCGCGACGATGAGAAAAGGGCCGTAGAATTCATCCGTCTCTCGAAGGGACGCTACAAGAGAAATCATCTGAATGGTTTTGCCTACAGGACATGTCAGTATCGACGCCAAAGAGTTATGACGTCCATCAGAAAACATACCGAGACCCATTTCATCCGCCAAGATACCACTAAGCCCTTGGACAGCAATCTCTCTCATCCACGTCAAGCCCTCTAATTGGTAATCTCGCATAGTACCGCCAACCATACACTTCGGCTGCTTAGCAAGCTCCAAGTGATGCTCGCCAAGGGAGGCACCGGACACAGAGGTACCCATCCGACCAAGAGCCCGAGTCTTGCCTGTAATGATGTCGCTGAACGCCGCGGTCTGCCGGAGAAGGCTGTCTAGCTCGAGGGCTTTCTGCTTCTTCTCTTCGGGGGTGAGAAGAGGCCTCCTCTTACGCTTATTCTTAGCTCTTGCAGCAGCCCTTCTCTTAGCATAGTCTTTCTCGTATTCAGCCAAGGCATTGGCCTCGGCTGTTACAAGTCGGGATTCCATTTTCGGCTGCAACGAAGAGTCGAGACTCGGCGGTGATGAAGGTGGTGTGTTGGGACTCGGGGAGGAAGAAAAGACGGATTTGGTGGCTGAGGGAGATGTGGAAACAGACATATTAGGCATATATAAAACAATTCGTAGCACAACAAGAAGAAGAAGAAGACGGTTTTGCGTTGATCACTCTATCGAGATCCAGTTTCAAGAAGGAAGTTCCAAGAAAGACAATAAATAGACAGCAATCGTTTCCTGAATGAAATAACTAAGAAAATTCTTGTGAAAAGATCTATAAGAGATATAATGAAAAGGTCATTGTGTGTAGTGTTGGAATTCACTTCCAATCCGGAATTGGTGATGTGTAAGGAGTGCAGAATGTTGGAATGTGAAGGTACTAAGCCATAATGTCAGTGGGAGGTCGCGTCCCACGCGTGGTGTAACAGGTGAAAGTGGTTTCCCACGCGTGACTCAAAAGGTGCGATGTCACGTTTTTGCTTTTTGGTACAGTTTCTGGATAAAGACATATTGCAGGCTTCCCCATCTTCTAATCGAAATATTCAATTATGCGCCCAAAATTCATCTCTTGAAGCTCTGCCCCGCCTGTCCCCGCCATCCCCGATGACTGGAATTGAGACCAGACTGACTAGATTTTCATCGCGAGTAGGAAAAGTTTCTAAAGACCACAACTCATTTCCCCGACACACCCTACGCCCTAACCCCCCAAATCCGACAAACTGTTGCCCCTACGAGCTCTTCGTCCCACCATCCGGGCGCTTTCCCCTTTCCGCCAATTCGTCAACATGGCCGCTATTTCCTCGCAGATCTACACTCCCGAGGAGGAGACCGAGATCAAGCAATGGCTTACCACCTCGGATCGATTGAAGTCCGGCGCTGAGGACAAGAAGCCCATCCTCGACGCTCTCGACGCCCATCTCTCCAGTCGAACCACCCTCCTCGGCACTAAGCCCAGCAAGGCCGACGTCGCCATCTACGAGACCCTCGCGCCCGTCGTCGCCCAATGGTCGCCTGATGAGCGGACAGGCCAAAACGGCCACCCCAACATTGTCCGCCTCGTAGACTTTGTCCAGAACTCCACTCTCTTTGGTCTCGATATCAAGGCCGAGGACAAGGTCAAGGTCGACCTCGACGACGTCCGATACGTCAAGTCGCCCGAAGATCTCAAGGCTGAGAAGGAGCGCCAGAAGAAGGAGAAGGCCGCCGCCGCTGCTGCTGCCGGTGGTAACAAGGCTGAGCTCGCCGACAGGACCAAGAAGGAGGGCGCTGCGGCGGGTGAGGGCAAGGGCAAGGGTGACGCCAAACCCAAGAAGGAGAAGAAGGAGAAGCAGCCCAAGCCGCAAAAGGCCCCCGCGACCCCCGCAGTCCTTTCTCCCTGCCTCATCGACCTCCGAGTCGGACACATCCTCAAGGCCGTCAAGCACCCCGAGGCCGACTCGCTTTACGTCTCCACCATTGCCATGGGTGACCCCGCCGGCACTGCCGATACCGAAGAGTTCGAGGGCCAGGTGTGCCGAACCGTCTGCTCTGGTCTTAATGGCCTTATACCTCTCGAAGAGATGCAGGGTCGCAAGGTTGTCGTTGTCTGCAACCTCAAGCCCGTGAAGATGCGAGGTATAAAGTCGTGCGCCATGGTGCTGGCGGCGTCGCCCAAATTGAAGGAGGGCGAGACCGACGACCACAAGGGACCCGTCGAACTCGTTAACCCGCCCGCCGACGCCAAGGCCGGCGACAGGGTATTCTTTGAGGGATGGAAGGGTGAGCCCGAGGGTGTGTTGAACCCCAAGAAGAAGATCTGGGAGACTTTCCAGCCTGGATTCACCACTACGGACAACCTTGAGGTTGCGTTCAACGCGTCGGTGGTAGAGGCCCTTGGGAAGAAGGAGACTGGCAAGCTCGTGACGGAGGGCGGTGCTGTATGCACCGTTCGCACGTTGAAGGATGCCCAAGTGCGGTAAGACCATTTACTTTATGTAATAGCCATACACCACCATAGATGATTCGTTTATGTCCGCGATGAGATATAAACAACAGAAGAAAATTCAAAGTCTTCGATTATGGTATCAATTTGGCCAAAGTTCACCAGAGATCTCGTAAAAGTGAATGGAAACAAAAGAAAAAAAAAAAAAAAAAAAAAAAAAAAAAAAAAAGTAGACGCCACTGCCACTTCTGTCTCTATCATCCATCCCTAACATCACGTACATTAAGTTACCCGCACTAGAACCTCAGAGAAACGCCGTTACATCCTTGCATCCCTACGCCTCCCTCTCACTCCCGCAATCCCAACGAAAACGGGTTAAGGTACCCATCCGTCTCCCGCCTCGTCATCAAACTCATCGGTTTCCTCGGCTGCCTCGGCCGTAGTAGTAGTGGTCGACGGATCTGTCGTCACGGTCCTCGTGATTCTTGGACCTGTCTGCACAATCGGAGTCGCCGCACACTCCTCGTACCTATAGACCGTTTGCGTATTCTTGCACGCCACGCATTCGGGGCATACCGGATCGACAGTCGCTGTGGTAGGACAGCAATCAGTCCTTGGGATCCACCACCTTGTTAGTATAAGCGAAGCAAAAGAGGCGAGGCAGCTACTCTGAGTAATAGATCGCAAAAGGAAGCACGTACTGGCAGGGAATATCAATGGTCTTCATGACGATGTACATAGGGCACATCATGCTCCTGTCTGAGGGGCATGGGCACCTCACGTTGTCTGTTTTTGCGTTCTCGTCAGTGCAACTGTTTTCTTCGGAGAAAAGATATATAACGTCTATAAACTAGGCGTTTAGTCTGGCAACGGGAGAATAGAGAGCCACTTACCGGCCGGGAGAGTATGTGTATAACACCATTGCTGAGAGACTTCCCATGTTGTCTCTAGAATCGTGTTGACGAATACTGTCGTGCAATGCTCTGGGAGCACGACTGCGTCCTCGAGTGACGGTGGAGAAGTGACGTGAGGTGCCGGCACGCTCGCGCTGTAGTAGAATATCGAGTAAGTCAAGGAGTGCTGTCGAGTTTGGATCTAATAAGCCTTTCTGAGGACATGAAGATATATACATACCCGATCCAGGCAAGGGTAGCAACGATCAAGCTCGTGTAGATCATAGCTCTTCACTTGATATTTCTTGGCTCGTACCACCAGAAGTGTTAGTCGATCTGTTTTTGGCTGTTTTTGCGAATCGTTTTTCTCGTATTGCTGTTCTGAGAAGATTCTATATCGCATCAATCAAGACGAACCTCGCCAAGCACCAGGATTGAGAACCATCTAGGTCTTATATACACCCGGGTCATTGTTCCATCCATCCATCACATCATGCCCGCGGCCTAGAATGTTCAGGAAAGATTAATATCCATGAGTATGCCCCAGCACGCGAAAGATATATTAGCCCTCGCCTCAATGAGCCTACAATAACCCGGTACGCGCCCCCGGTCCCGAACCCAAAATACCCGGACAATCTAATATCCAGCGGAGTAGACCGGGCACACCACCTTAAGCAGACCGTTATAGCCTAGCCCTCAGTGCATGGCCTTCTCCTCTTGTTTAATTATCACCTGGGTTTCTCGTCTCCTGGTCAGTGACTCGAAGGCAGAATGACGTATAGCGATATTATCCCTGGTACATCAATCTAAGCTACAAGACTATATGCCTGCCGAATCCTTTGATCCTAGCCTACAGCCAAGAGAGCAGAACGTAGATGAGCCGGGGACTTCCAACGGCCAGGGTTCTCGGGTATGGTGATGCATCCCGGAAGTGATCTGATCGGGTATATCGACCATGGATGTTGCCTCTCTATATATAGCCCGGCACCACCCTCCCGAAGTTATTGAGAAAGTCGATAAATGAATCTAACCACGGAGGAATCTGAATACAATGACTCCATCGAGGGTGTGTCGTCCAGTTCCCCCTTTTCCTTTTCCAAGTGCCCGAAGAAGAATCAGCCTCCCTCAGTCACTCTCCTTCGCCCTCGTCTTCATATCGTGAGCTGTTGCTCTCCTTCATCCCCTCTTTGGTATCGTAGCTTGTCGGCCAGGAAAAGAACCCACATAGATTCTCTTGTCAGTTAGGACCTATATAATAGGGTCCGCCATACGTAGAAAAATTGACCCAATTCTAAGAAGAATCAGATGCTGGTATGGTCCCGAGATTTCTGAAATTTAACTTCTTTTCTACATGCTTCCTGGTTTAGATCCTCTATGCGTCGCCCCTGACTTTTTCTCCTTTTGTTTTGTTTTCCCCCTCTCGCTCGGAATGTTTGTACAAAAATATATATGATACAGGATGGCTGTCCCTGGGGTGAAATATCGTACACTCCACATGTCCTCCGAGAGCGCATCCATCTGAGACAGCCCCAATCCTCCAAGTCTATACATAAAGGGGTACATGCAATGTAATACAATGCTCGGAATAAAAAAAAAAAAAAATGAAAGAATGGTATCCATAAAACGCCTGCCACCCACGCGTAGTTGATGCATCACGAGAAGAAATACTGGCTCGACTTGAGCTTCTGCACATCAAAGTCACCCTGCGAAATTTCAGTTAGTATTCGTATACGCGAGGCCAGCTGGACAAAGGAAAATGAAAGACATACCTTTTCAGGAACCGGAGGGAACGTCAGCGGCAGCCAGACCTGGATAGTCTTGGGCGCCGCCTTTCGCTTCTTAGGAGCTTCCTCCGTCACCGCCTGGAAGTGCGGCTTCTTCATGCTGTGCAGAACGCGGTCGACCCAGTCAGACGTCGTATCTTCATCCGCCTCGGACTCCTCGGAAGCTTCGAGGGCTTCCGTCTTCTCGGTAGTCCCCTCGTTCCCATCCGCGAGAACGTCCTCCACGTCAGTATCGCTTATCTTTCCGAGACCGACTTCCTCAGCACCCTCAGGTGGCACCAGAGCGTCGGACTCAGCCGCGGAGTACTCTTCGAAAATGCTTCCTGCAGTAACCATGGCCTTGCCCTCTTCAACCTCGGCGGGGTCCGATGAGTTGAGGAGCTGTTGACGCTTGTGCTCGAGGACAAGCTCATCCCTCGCCGACCTGCGCTCCTCCTTCCGCCACTTCAGAAGCTTCTTGCCCAATTTCGAGTCCTGTCGAATCTTGGCAAGATAGATCGAGCCCTTGTATCTCGCCTCAAACTCGGCACCGAGACGTCCGATGACATCTTCGCTGTGGATGCGAACAAAGCAGTCACGAAGGATGCTGTTCATCGAGTCCACGTCCGCCGCATGAGTCCAGAAGGAGTCGTGGACGGCGGCGAATGAGAGACCGTCGTCGTGGCACTGAAGAGCCGACAACATCATGTGAGATGCATCCAAGGAGTGGATAAAGTTGGGAGGGAAAGCCTGGAGCTGCTTGCGACGGTTGACAGGATCGGCCAAATCGGGGACGGTAAGCGACAGATCCTGGATGCAGGTAGGGATAACTCGTGTGACGCTCTTTCGGTACGGCTGAGCGACGGGCATGCGGAGGGGCGTCGTCCAGACAATGGTATTCTTGAATTGATCACTAAGTTCGTCAAGCGCAGACCGCGGCGTCTTCCGGCCTCGCGATCGTGCTTTGGTGGCCTTGGAAGAATCCTCGTTGGCTGCGATGCGTTCGAGCTGCTCCGGCATGAGAGCGTTGCAAACTCGACCGCCGACTTCTCCGAGCCAGGTCTGGATCTCGTGCGCTCCCTTGAACATGGTGGACATGGCCTTGAAGATGTGGTGCGCGATGTAGCTGGCGAGTAGGATGGCAGGGAATCCACTGTCGGCTTCCAAGGTAGGGTAGGCGGCGTCCAACTGCTTGCATACCTGCTTCTTAGCGCCAGCAAATGTGACACCATAGACATTAGTCATGACAGTCTGCTTGACAACTTTGCGGGTGATCTTCCCGCGCACCGCCTTGGCGAAGGGGTTGTCCTGCTGACAGTCCTTCTCAATCAAGTCGATGACGAGGTTGGCCACGGCCGAGTACACATCGGCTGGTCGTTCACCTGGTTCGAGATTGACTTGCTGCGCACCCCAGGTATCACCTCCAAGGGCGGCATAGTGCTGAAGACCATTGCAGGTGCCGTCCTGGTGGACGGGGAGAGTAGAAACGAACTTCTTGGGATCGGGCGATTCCAAAGCGGCCTTGAGCTCGAAACAAGCTGCGAGACACTGCCATGGGTCTTCGCCCTCGAGCCACCACCGCGAGCCGTTGAGAGGATTTGTGGCCGAATCAAACACGTTCCTCAGATGCTGCTCCGTGAAGGCCTCTCGCTCGTTTAGGCTTGCCTTGCTGAAACCATACACGTTGGCAAGGTGTATCTTGAGCCAACGAAGACCATGCTCGCCGAGCTCCTTGCCTTTGCCGAACCGAAGAAGCCCACGGACGTGGTCGGCACCCATGTGGTTGAGGTAGGTAGGTAGGGGATAAGCTCGGCCACGGAAATCGATGTTGTGGGGGAAGTAGAAGGTTTGGTTGCGGTAAGCTCGCGCAACTTCGAGCTGCAGGTTAGTAAAGCAGCGGACCGAGTGGAAGCCGGACTTCTTGTTCTCGGCGGCGACAACAGCACGGTGCCATGCGGTGCGAGCCTGACGGTCATCGCTCTCGGGTTCGGCGGGAACCGAGACGTCGGGGTTGAGGGCGGGAATGCTAGCAATCTCATCCCCCTGGTTCCATGCCTGGAGCATGACGTTGAGGACGGGGTTGTTGATCCGCCACGCGGTCTTGCCTAGCACGTCCAGGCCCTTCAGCATTTGGTCCAGATCACCCCTAGCAATGGCAGCCTCGGTATACATTCGCTGATCCTTCTCTCCTAACTTTAGTCGGACAAGGTTGGCGGAAGTCTCCAAGAAAGCGCCCTTCAAAAACTTAGACCAGGGCTCAGGCTCGACAACCATAGGAAGATGCTTAGCCAAGAAGTTTCCCTTGGGTTCTTTCTTCAACAGTTCCACAAGATCATCATGCACGAAGAGCATGCCGACCTTCTTTCCCTTGCTAAGCTTCTTAGTATGGTGGAACGCGCGCTGGTATTGGCTAATCGTTTCCTTGGTCTCGGGGTGCTTCCGGTAAACTTTGATCTTGGCCGTATCGATCAGGGCGGACAGTAGCGCAGCACCGACCTTGGCACGGATAGAGGTCGGCCACGGTTTGGCACTGGGGCTTTCGACGTTTGTCGGCGTAGGCGATACTATCGCCTCCGGTGGCTCCAGAGCGTCCGTGGCTTCGGTTGACTCGACGGTTCGAAGGACAGCCTGGACATGTCGTAGACGCCTCTTCTGGCTCGACGAGGTATTATCCTTCCTTGCCGTCTGCTCGCGGATGTCTTCTTCAACAAGTTTTGCGATGCCGTTGATGGTCGCGGCAAGCTTCGCTCCCTTTTCCACGCCCATAATAGACACGGCGTTCAGCGTTCCAAGGATGGTAACCGCGGCAAGTCGCGACGGGGTAGATTGTCGGAGGAAGGGCCCGTAGAGACACCTGTCAAAATCCTCTTCACGCTTCTTCTCCGTCTTCGTTTCCGCCATCTCAACCTTGACGAGCTCTTCCTTCAGCCTATCCTCAAGCGCGCACTGCCAATCATACATGCGAGAACCTAAGCTCTCGCGTCCGATGATGGAATTGAGGCCCATCTTCTGGAGCGATTCGTTCTCCTCTCTCCATCGCTGAACTGCCGCGTCAACGCAGTCACGTTCTAGCCTACTTTGGATTTCTTTGCGTTCTTTGACACTCAAGCTAGAGATATCGCAACCCTGGGGAATCTCATCAAACAAAGAAAGAGTCTGTTGGACAAGTTTGAGACTGAGACCTTTCTGAGGTGTAGGCATAACGTCGGGCATCTCGCTCGCCGTGACGTCGTTGGGAGGTTGGTGTTGGTGTATCGCCGCATCCGCCTCGGCAGTAGTAGCGTCTTCGTCAACCACCACGTTGTAAGTCGGGCAAATTTCTGTAATAACAGCAAGATCTTGATCGGACAGGATGTCCGCCATCGAAAGCACCTCCAATCCCGCATCGCCTGGGGCCATTCCCATGTATCGTGCGACTGACCGGCTCAACCGAGCACCTCGCTGAGACAAGATGGACGCCTTGAGCATGCAAGCAATCGTTTCGGCAGTCTGAGGAAGCCCCGATCGTCGAATTTGAAGTTCGTACCACTTATGGAGCTCCTCTAATGCGGTCTTATCGGGTGTCATACGCATCTGGTCGAGAGACGTCCGGAGATAAAGGTTATGGAGCATGATTAGTTGCTCTTGGGGAAATTCATCGAATTGGCCAAGTCGCTTGAGGACTAGTTGCGCGCGGTCGAGCTTATGGACTTGAAGACACGCATTGAATACCGCAATCAGCTCTTCGACATCTCCGGAGATGCCTTGCCGATTCATCCGCAACCTTTGTATGCTGGGCGCAGGATCATCGATTTTGAGAGCTTGAGAGACATTGAAGGGACGAAGTTCGTAGTAAGGACTGGAAACAGTTGTGTCGAAACTAGGTAGAGGCGAATGGGATGAGGACATCGGTTCGAATGGACCTTGGGCGAAGAGGCTGCTACCATCAACTGCGGTGGCTAGAGTCCTCGCGCCATTATTGGAGCCACTCCAGGGTTGGCCATCTTGCCTTGCTGGCAAAACGGTCCTCGCCTGGCCTAGAGTGCGGTAAATTGCAGAGGAGCGTCGTGTAGTCGCCGGCGATATATGTCGCAGGTTCCTTATCCGATTGAGGGAAGGCCGAGGGCCGTGTCGGAGAAGCATCTTGCCTCACGCGATCAACCGTGTGAACACGCGAGGGAAAAGGAACAGGAGAGGTTTGGCGGTCGCCGGATTAGAGTAATTAAAGTACCAATTAATAAAAGAACATGGCTATGGGTAAAAGTAAAACAAATCCGTCTTCCTTAAAGGAGCGTTGAGAAGAAAGACGATGGTGGAAGGATGGGTATTGTTGAAGACGTTCCCCCCGAGAATTGAGGTACTTGGGGATAGAGGCGATTCTTCTGGCACGACTCGACTGAGGATTTCCAAAAATTTTCCCTTCGATTCAATCCTCAATCTTCTGTCACTGCGCAAATCTCGAGATTCTCATTCGCGGATTGTCACGTGTCGGTCGAGTAATTTACCCCACAGCTGGCAGCTGGCAGCGGCTATCGTGGTCAAAGCTCCTTCCCCGTCGGCCGAAGTGGAATTTTCGTGGATGGATCAATTGATGGATCAAATGATGGGGGCGGGTTTTATCTTGTGTCTTGAGACTTGAGAGAGGAGCGTGCCGAACTCATCGTCACTTCACTCGGCCGACGGCCCTATTATTTATTCGACCATGGCTGCTCGACCCTTTTCGACCTCTCTGGGGTCTTTACAGACGCGGCTATGCTCGAGAGCTATCCTAAGCTCCTCAATGCGCTTCACCAGCCGCCACCCTACAATCCAGGCCTCGTGCACACCTTCCAAATTGACCGCGACACGGTCCTTGAGCTCCTCGCTCCCGACGAGGACATCGAACCCCAAAGACACACCGACCGAGGATGCCGAGCACCAGGAATCAACCACGGACAATACTCCCCCTGAGTCTACTGCAGGATCGACGGACACCCCGTGGTATCTCCAGGTCGAGCCCCCAAGCCATCCTCCCGTGCAAGAAGCAGCGCCACTACCGCCCCTACCCGCCGATTCTCCTCCGCTCCTCCAACCATTGATGAAATATGTATACGAAGAGATGGGCCTGGACGATTTGAACCTGCTAGACCTGCGAGACTTTGATCCTCCGCCCGCAATTGGCCACAATCTGCTCATGCTATTCGGCACCGCTCGAAGCGAGAGGCACCTACACGTTGCGTCGGGCCGCCTAGTGCGATGGCTGCGATACAACTACAAACTGGAAGCGGAAGCAGACGGCCTCATCGGCCCGGGCGAACTCAGGACGAAGCTCCGCCGGATGCGGCGCAAAGCGAAGCTGCTCGGGACTAATACGATTTCAAGAGCTGGGGCCGACGACGGGATCACGACTGGCTGGATCTGCGTTAACCTAGGCATGGTGGGCGCCGAGGTCAACGAGACTGCGCGTTTCGATGAATCCGGTCAGTTATCCGGCTTCGGGAATAGCGCCGTGGAGACGGGGTGTACAATTGTCCTACAAGTCATGACGGAGTCGCGCCGCACGGAGCTGAATCTCGAGAAACTCTGGCTCGACAGCTTGGCGAGGAATCAAAGGCAGAGACAGTCTTTTACGTCGGCGCCGCCAAAGGGCATAGCGACTGCTGCAAAGCCGCACCCGTCGGAGTCGCTACCCGGACAGAAGCGGTCCTATTCTACCCAACGCCTTATTCACGATGAATCCTCAGACGATAGTCTTCTTACGCCGTTCAGCCCTCTAAATGAGGCGCGGCGCAAGGTCTTGTCTTTTCAGCTCGACCCGAGTGATGCGCAATATCCCGCCGTCCTCCGCTCCATCTTCTCGCCATCTCTCGGGGAAGCTCATGCCAAGGAGCAAGTCACTCTCGCAGCAGATGTCATCCGAATCGTGTCCGATCAGAACAAGGATATTCTCAACAACGAGGTTCTCATCACCCTCATCGAGTCCATCGCTCGCTCCGGGTCTAAGAGCCCGATCCTCGCCAAAGCCCAGGAGAACATCGAGTCGCTCCTGATCATCAGGCGTCTCCCTTGCCCCGAGGAACCCCAACTCATACGACTCATGCAAGCCTACGCCATGCAGGGTAACTGGAGTCGCTTCTGGGACACGTGGCGCCTCCCTCCACGATTTCGACGTGCCCGCTCCGAGAGCCTCTACGCTGCCATGTTCGAGAGTGTGGCGTCGTCGAAAAACATAGCTGTGTGTCTGGAGGCGCTCCGAACCTGCGTTCACGATATGCAGTTCGAGGACCCGGCGGTATTCCCGACGAATCCCGTATATAACGCCATTCTCAAATGTGTATCGGTCGCCGACGCCACGGCTATCGAGACGGCTGACAAGGTCTTGAGCGGTGAGGCTCAGTGGCTCAGCGCGAACTATATGGGGCCTCGTAGCGAATGGAAGCAGAGCAGGGCGCAGATCTTGTACGAGAGACATCGGGATAGAGAGCTTGTCACGTTAGTTAACACGCTGCGGTATGTGAGGGAGCAGCATACCCTGACTGGCAAGATGGCAAGTATGGAGAAGAATGTCGACAGCGAATAAATTTGCTGTCAGAAATATTGTATTTGTAGACTGTATAATTCAGATGATATTAAACAGAGAGACATTGATCCCCTGTATTTCCAGCTTCTTAGGCCTCAACCCGCGTTTTCCCGTTTTCCCTATACATGCGTTGGACTCCCGTCCTTTCTATATGGGCTTTGCTCTTCTCTTTTCCCTTTTTATTTTTTTTCTCACGCTCTTCTCATCGCATCACGGATCATAGGTGCAACCTGCTTGCGACTATGCTTTACATTCCCCTGCTTCCAAGCTTTCCCCCATTGACCCTGCGCATCAAGATCCAGCAGCCCGTCCCTAAATGAATGCAAGTCAAGTTCCGCCTGTTCGGCCTTTTCAAAGTCTCTCGAAGCCTCAACGGCTTGCTCATTCCGTCCCCAGAGCAACACCTCCCTCTCATACCGTCCGTCGTGCGTGGCCAACGTCATGACGGACACGAGATCCAGACCCTTCTCCTCAGCCCACTTGCCAAGCTCTCCCATCAGGACATCGGCCGAACCACCGGCCCTACCGAGCAGGTAATCAAAATTCTGAATGACAGCGGACGTCCCCAGCTTCATGCCGCCTTCGACCCACTCCTTATAATCCTTCCTAAAGATGTCTCTTAAAGACAGCCCGTCGAGATTCCTCCTCACCCTCTCTATCTCATCACAGTACTTCTCCCTGTCATAGCCAGTCCCGCCGAGCTTCTCCTCGAGGTACTCCACGGCGCGAACGTCCCAAGGCGTAACCCTGTCCTTTGCGCGAAGATTGACCGTATCGGCGAAGATGACGCCCAGCGCCATGAGTGCCATGCTCTTATCAGCCTCGGCGGCGTCTTGAGACACCTTCGCCTCTCGGGCTAGAGAGTCCCAGGCTTCGCGGCAATGCTCGACGATGAGACTCACGCAGCTCCCGCTCGTCTCGATGACGCGGGGTTGCAAATCCTTGGATACGAAGTTCTCATCGGCGTGGTGGTCGACGCATCCGACGATGCGGGTGCCGTAGCGCTCCTTGATAATACCCGTGGGGCTGTTGTGGTCGACGAGATACAAAGACATGTCGTCGGACGAAGCGACGTTCTGCCCGTCATGGGGTAAATCGTCCAGGGTGAGAAGGTCGCGGGGCTCAAGGCCGGCACGGGCCAGCACGGCGGTCATCTCGGATCGGAGAGGGAGGTCATCCCGGGGGAGATTGGAGATGGGGATATAGATTTTTCGGGCTTGAGCATTTATTGTGTGGAGATAAGCGAAGATGACGGCCGAGCACAGCGAGTCGAGATCTAGAAGAGTGAGAAAAAATGAAAATGAAAATAAGAGGAGAAAAGAAGTAGAGCAATGAGAGTTCTCAGTCTCTTGTAAGTGAGAAAAATTGGTACTTTTCATGTTTACTTACCTGCCGATTCATTTCCGGCGACCAGAGTCAAAGGCAACTCTCGGTGAGCCGGGGAAGCAGAGAGCTTCGCACGAGCGAGAGAGAGGAAAGCTCGCAGGCTCGGTTTTGGCGACATTGTTGTGTGAATCGGTGGAGATGGTTGGAAGAAGAATAAACTTGCCCATCAAAGTTCTCAGGTCCAGCTTGAAGTCAATTGAGCTTCTCAGATTGGACTGGCTCAGTCATAGACTCATAGTCATGGCGGGGTTGCTCCGCTCATCTTAGCAATTGATCAATGGATCTCAATTCAATTCAATCAACCCCGCCACCATCACATCCACATTCACATCCACATCCATCCTCATTTCATCGCATCAATAATCTTAAACCCTCAACACCCTTGACCATTCGCCAACCCATCGATCTGAATCCTTCTCATTACCATCATCCCTATCCTCAAAAACCACCAAACCCCCCCCCC
>NJFT01000190.1:0-79396 GCA_002221725.1 Scedosporium boydii
TTTTTTTTTTACGTCAAAATCGTCGCGAGTTCTCTTGCTAACTACCGCTACCATCAAACAGCCTCTATCTTGTTTCCTTCTCCGACAAGCTTCTCGTAGACGTCCAGGGCAATCTCAACCCCTACGTGACCTCCTCATTCAACGAGCACGGCCTCACCCCGACCGTCAACATCGTCGCCTCCGTCATCGGCGCCACCTGCAGTCTCACCATCGCCAAGATCGTCGACGTCTGGGGCCGTGTCGAGGGTTTCGTCGTGCTGCTCGCCATCAACCTCCTCGGCAACATTCTCAAGGCCGTCTGCAAGAACATGTACACCTATGCCGCCGGCCACACGTTCTACTGGGTCGGCCATATTGGTCTCCTCTACGTTATCGACATTATGCTCGCCGACATGACGACGCTGAGGAATCGTATCATCATCTACGGCCTTAACGGCACGCCAACGATCGCGACCACTTTCGCCGGCCCCAAGATTGCCGAGCTGTTTTACAACGAGGTTAACTTCCGCTGGGCGTTCGGTGCCTTCGCCATTATCCTTGTCGGCTTCTGCATTCCCGTCATTACTGTCTTGCTCTGGCACAAGCGCAGGGCTATTAATTCTGGCCTTATTGTGAAGGAATCCTCTGGAAGGACTGCGCTCCAGTCCATCTGGTACTACATCGTTCAGTTTGATGGTAAGCGTAACGTCTTCAATTCCTTAGGGAAAGAACCACGGAACAACGGAGCGGCAACGAAGTGTACTAATAATACGTGTTCCGACAGCTCTCGGGGTGATTCTTTCCACAGTTGGCTTCGTCCTCATTCTCCTCCCCTTCAACTTGGCCTCAAACATCGGCAAGGGCTGGGGCGAAGGTCGCATGATTGCCATGGAAGTCATCGGTGTCGTTCTACTCGTCGCCTTTGCTCTTTGGGAGAAATACTGGGCTCCCGTCCAAATGTTCCCGTTCAAGTTCCTAACCGATAGGACTATTATTGGCGCTTGCTTGCTTTACTTTTTCATGTTTGTTTCCATCTTGTGAGTACACGCCTTGCCATTGTCATCTGAACCAAAATCTTCTCGAAAGCGCTCTCTGTGCTTCATTTCTTCCTCTTTTAGCTGACACATAAACCATTTCAGCTGCTGGGATACGTACTATATCTCTTACCTCCAGGTTGCTCATGACCAGAGCATCAGCGCCTCCGGATATATCCTCAACTCCTTTGCCCTTACCTCGGCTTTTATCTCGCCCTTCATCGGCCTGTAAGTACCTCCCAAGCCCCTTCATTCAAATCGCGAATTGCAGACCGCTAATGCTGGATTCTCCAGATTGATCCGATACACCGGTGACTTCAAGTGGTTCTCCTACGGTGGTATCCCCTTCGTCGCCCTCGGAACCGCCCTCCTCATCCACTTCCGCAAGCCCGAAACCCACGTCGGTCTCCTCGTCATGTGCCAGGTCCTCAACGGTATCGGCACCGGAATCTGGGCCATGTGCGGCGAGCTCGGCATCATGGCCAGCGTCTCCCACCAGGAAATCGCCGTCGCCATCGCCATCTTCTACCTCTTCGGGGGCATCGGCGCCTCTGTAGGCTTCGCCATTGCTGGTGGTATCTGGGTCAACGTCCTTCCCAACCAGTTAATCAAGCACCTTCCCGATGACGCCAAGGATCAGTGGGCGGATATTTATGGCTCTCTTGTCATTCAGCAGGAGTGGCCCGTCGGTACCCCGATTCGCGACGGCATCATTGCTGCTTACGCTGACGTGCAGAGGAAGATGGTTATTGCTGGCTCGGCTTTCCTTCCTATTATGCTTATCTGCATCTTCTTGTTTAAGAATATCAACGTCAGGAAGCTTGAGGAGGAGAAGGGCAAGCAGACTAAGGGTAACGTCTTCTAAGCAGGGACTGTGGTGTGTCGTCGTTTATCTTTGGATCCGGCGCGTGCAGCGATTGTTCGGATCGTGTTTTCCCTCCCGGACGTGGACGGCCTATTATCGTTCCGCTGACTATTTTTCTGTTAAATCGTTTCATTATTCTTCGTAGCAATGACGCATGACGTCTGATTCCATGTTGAGGAAGCGGTTGGCGTGTAGTAGCTAGCCTCTAAGGAGATACCCGTGTTTACCAGTTTCTTCTGTTTGTTGCTTTACACATCGATTGCCCTCGCCCACCCCCGATCGCCCACGGCCCCACACCACCCTGCTCAGGCTCACTCAGGCTCTATTCAGGACAAGCTCAGGAAAGCAGTCAAATCTGGTTTAGACCAATTGGGCAGTGCTTTACAATACCATAGATTTCTCAAATTGAAAAATATCAACTTTTCGCAAGGGAACAGTTTTTGGACCCCTAGGGCCCAGAAATAGGGCTCAATACACGCCTACCCACCTAATCAGGGAATCCTCTCATATAAGCCCAATTCTAGTTCCCTAATACTCTCCACTTCTTCTCAACTTTCATCTTTCTAGTTCCCCTTCCCTACCCATTTCAAACATAGACTATTTCTATTCTTTATCAGCACCTTTCACGCTTAGATTTAGCTTTTACTACCCCTAAGATAGCTCACAGTATATTACTACTATCCTACTAACTACCACCTATTCTCCTTACGAGCCGCCCTGGGAGGAACATCGAGACGACTTAAGAGGTCCCTTGTGCTTGTAAGGCGATTGGTCGACCCTTGTGTACAACTCATGAGGTATCCGCCGTAAACGGAGCTCTAGGCGGGGTTACTGCGCAAAATGCCGCTGTGGCGTCCAATAAAATGCACATGGACCGCCGATCCCTAATGGTAAGCTTAACTAGAGCTACCACCCATAAATACTGAGTGTCGTCTCCAGAACGTATATCGCGGCCCTATTGCTTTATTATTCTGTCCGTTCTCCGTTACTTTTCTGAACAACCACCACTCGAAGGACGCATATCTCCATGTTACAATATGGCCTCCACCTCTGACACCGACTGTTCTCTCAACACCACTGAGTGCATTCTCAGCACACTATTAAGCATCCTAGACGAAGTGCAGGAGCAAAATGCCGAGTACAATTGGGACCCGCTTACCTTCGCATTCACCGTCGTCATTGGCATCGTTGCCATCTTTTTCGCCGGCCTTACCATCGTGCAAGCTCTCTTTGCCGCTGGTCCTGGCCGACTCAAGTCTAGTCATTATGCTATAGGGCCGTGGGCCAAGTTCACGCGGCACCAATTCGACTGGCAAGAATTGAGGTTCCGCTCTGTTGCCGAGACGCCGGTCATCGTATTTCCGCACGAGGACGGCCCAAAATATAACCATGCTTATTCCACTACTGAGTTGTCCGAATACAAACCCGCCGGTTGGAATGACTTGCTGTCGCGCTTGAGCCTGGACAACCCTGACTTGTGGGGCAGGAAGCCCATTGGTGCCGATCAACTGCCCCAAGAGCTGCCGGCTGCCCCGGCGTATGGAAGTGTTGCCGCCATCATGACCCTAGCTATCGTGCAATCAGGAGGCCGCTGTCAGATCACAACCGATAATGAAAGTCAATTCTCCATGATTCGTGGGGAGACGTTCCAGCTCCGAATGAAGACCCACGCTCTCCTGGGCACCATTGCGACGTTCGAGACCTATCCCAAACCCAGCCCAATGGCCAATAATGAGATGCCGGTAAGGGGCTATCTCCATTTCCAGATCCGGCATTCACTGGGGTTCATACCCTTCAACATGACCGGGGAAGAACAAGCTGGGCCGAATGAGCTGGCGAGCAGTCGTGACGGCTGGTTATTGCTAGTTGAGCCGGAAAGCTGCGCCCCCGGAGTTCGCTTGAGCATAGATATGACTTTGTACGGAAGGCAAGAGCAAAGTTCAAGGATCCTGAAATTTATGCAGCGGGCGGCATTGAGAAGACGGGAAGCCCAAGACCAACCGAGAAGTCCGCTTTGCAGGATAGGGAGTTATCAGTCGCCCGATTGCTGTGGCTACCAAGATGAGTCGACCGATAATGCCGGGGAGGAATCACAAACAATCCCCTTGCCGGCTATTACCCGTCTCGCGCTCGAGTCCCGGTGCCCCCTAGGTCTTATGATCGGTTCCCCCCTAATCATTCTCGACGATAAACGTAATCTCTGTCCAATTGCCAGCTTTCCCTCATGTCAGGCAGAGTTGCACCTAAAGGGACAGATTCTCGTGCTGCAGAGTAGGTTCTGGTCCCAGGCTGCCTTACCTAGCCTGGTACCCGTACCAACCCGGCTTTTGTCTCGGTGGAAATTCCCCGACGGGGGAGAGGAGCAAGTGGCGAAGTGGCCCACCATCCCTTCAGCGCTGCCCTCAAGCAGTTTCATACTCATTGACTTGGCATACGAGCACTGCATTTCGTTTCTCAAAACAGGAAGCATTGCATCTATGAGCCCTACTTCGAATGACCAACTATGTCTAGCTCTACAGGTGGCTCTTGTCGACGGCTGGCTTGAAAAAAACGCGCCGCGCGACATGGTGTGTAGGCAGGTAACGCTTAGTACGGTAACGGCTTTAATGCATAATATCCTGCTTGACGACGCGCATTCGCCACCAGAACCTTCCATTGCCAGCGCGGGCCAGTTGAACGAGCGGTATCCAGCAAAGAGCGAATTCAAGTCACCTTCTTTGCACGAGAAACTGGTCAGGGTCATACTCTGGTTCCAACGATGCTCTACATCGCTTGAATTCTCTTTCAACAATGGAATGGCTACCTCAAGCAAGTTCGGCAAGTTTCTAGAGCGATGTAAATATCTGAATCAAGAGATGAAAGAGATAGACGCTGAGAATAGCCGCTTAAGTGCAAGACGAGCAGAATGGGCACCAGAAGGTCCTGTGGATGCCGAAACGCAATGTAAGGAGAATGGGCACGAAGTAGCGGTGCCGAGCACGTCCGACGACGTCGAATCCGGAGTCGTAACCGCCCAGGTATCCGAGCTGCCCTCGTTGCTTAGGGAGGTGTTGGAGACTGAAACGTTAGTTAGAGACATGGCGCAGCTGAACACTCGGATGGAATCGTTGAAGAAGGAAACAGAAGGTTTGATGTCTCACGCCGGTGTGATTCTCCTTGAGAGGAAGGAAATAATGGGACGACTCACGGGCTCAAAGCGAGGGGAGGAGGATCCGATTCAACGTGCAGAGATGTTCATGAATCTTCAGGAGACCGCCAAGGCAATGGGAATGGCCATCCACTCTGATGTCCGCTCAGTTATAGAGCAAGTGAGTGAGCGTCTACGAACGCATTCAACTCTTGAGGATGTCCTACTACTGTTGTATAACGCTATCAGGATCTGGGAAGTGGAGCCATCCAAGGCCTCACCGATGTCACCAGATGATGTCTTCATCATTCCCTCTGAGGATATACACCCCTTGGATGATGTTTTCATATACCGGGCTTTACTGATGGCCACACTATTGTCGCTACCTGTCGACAATAGCGTGCTTCTCAAAGACGACATATACCAGCAGGTCATTCCTTTCTTGTAGCTAGTTTCTTAGCAATAGAATGGGGTTTCGCTGACTCTAGACGTAGTATTAACTGGTTACGAGATACAGCAGGGGTCCCGTTAGCTGCAAGCGTACAGAGAATGCCGAAGTCGACTTTGATTCGCCAAAGTCGTTCGTCAGTTACTGAAACTCATTACTATGTAGGATTGGTATTTAAGCCACCAGAAAGAAATAGCCTCGAGCAGGCCGCCTCCTTCTTCCCCCGTACCACAACGGCCGCAAGCCTATTCGCAAGGCATCCCCTTATTGTCGGAGAACGGCGCAATAGTCGGATCCCTCCACTCAGAGGCAGTATTAACTTGCCTGCACTAGGCAGTAGTGTCAACTACTCGTGTTGGGAATCCAGCACGAGTCGTGGGTTCTCCCAGAGATGTTCTACCTAAGGTCCAGCGAGGGCATATACGAGTTGAGAGGTATCGGATTATTCGAAGCCAGATGTGGCTGCCTTAAAATTTTGATCAAGCCCCTGGTAAAGGAGGATCTCAATTGGGAATCTCTGCTCGGCAACTGCATGGCGCTGAATAGTGACGGTCTATCGTGGACGCCTGGCCTTAACGGGAGGATTTTCTTCGGGCGGACTTGGGTGGTCCAAACAGTGCGGTCCACCGCAGAGAGACGCCGGCAGCCTGAACGCAGTCGCTTGCTTTGAGAAAGACGACAACCTCTTAGCGGCCAGTGGAGTTGGTCATTCAGCTTTATCTAATGGACAGAGGAGGATGAGGCTATCGAATTCTCCACATGTGGTTGGGCCCACGACAGCGCAAGCTCCGTGTCTTGAGTCGACAGGCCGAGCCGCACAACTTCGGATTCGGCCTCGGAGTATATCCGTCCCATCGTGGGGACTTGAAAATTCTTTCTCCAGAATATCACCTTGATTGATGCAAATGGCGTCCACCAATGATCTCTCGGCTCCTTTGATGCCGGATATGTTGTAGCGCAGCCTCGAGGTTGGTTATAACTGGTAATGCCTCCCTGTCGATGAGTATGTCCTCGGTAAAGAAGTATCGCTCCATACGTATGATAATGGGTGTAATTGTGGCTTATTAATGAGGGAGATGCGGTGCTAAGAGAGTAGTGAAGTTTAAGGGAATTATCGCGTGCCCGAAGCTTCGTGAGATTGGCAGTCTACCGTCTACCATTAGGACCTCAGTTGAAATTGTCGCGGCCGCTCCCTTGGCCCCTATGGGATGGGGTAAAGCTGCTGCTGCGGATGAGATGGATGAGAAATAAAGTCCTTGTCGGCTGTGCGCGCTTAGTTTTGGTGCTGTGGGCGGAGTAAGATGCAGGGTTAGGAAATAGATTATTGACAATGGATGCAGAGAATAACTGTATTTATTGGAGGCGGATCAACTCCCGATCGTGCAAGGGTCTCAATGGATCGAGGCTTCATTCGTCCCAACCGCGCGCATTTGGGTTCTCTACAATTAAAAATATTGACTGATGCGAACTAGGTGGTCCGCTAGAACTTCGAGCGGCAGCACCCTTAAGGGAAACTCAGATTCGATGTTGTGAAACGCTACATTTGAGTGCAGGTCACTTGGGGAATCTGGAATATAGATGAGGCTCGGGCTTACCGTCAAGTTAGTGCAACGTATACTTCTACGAAACAGTTTTTGCGAATCTCGAGGCCCATGGCGATGTAGACAAGCTGGCAGCGAGGTCGAAATTCATTGTCGGGGGCATCTTAGGGATGGTTACACAGTGAGTATTGTCATTTCCTATATGCCGATGTTAGGAGGCATTGAACTTATTAACCTAGGTTCTCCGTATACCCTATCTATACGCTCAAGTTCTGGTAAGCTGACATGACTGTTACAAGTTGTGGAAATGCTCATGAAAAATAAGGTTATAATGCGAAAGCCTCGAGCGCGGCCCTGGGACAAGAAGCCTCCTCGCACACGCTGCTACTGCGATGCACAGAAATGGAGGTGTTCATGCATGGTATCGTGGCTTGCCGCTGGTGCTCCTGGGAATGCTTCCTTATAGTGCCATCGACATGAGCACTTTTGAGTTATTGAAGGGAGCCTACAAGGTTTATCTAGCAGAGACGACAGGTGCTAACGAAGAGGATGTTTAGCTCGGTAGTGGCGCTATAGGAGTTATCGGGGCGGTATCAGGCTCATTGGGCGCCGCGATGGTTTATCCGCTCAATGTATTCCGCACCCGCTTGCAAGTCTAGGTCACTCCTATGCACCGTCCTGTTTATGCCGGCATCTGGGATGTTGTCAACAAGACATTGAGGAACGAGGGTGTCCGAGGCATGTATAAGTGCCTTTTACCCAACCTAGCAAAGGTCGGCCCTGCTCTCAGCATCACGTGGATAGCATACGAAGACGGGAAACAGTTGTTCAAGTTGTCCTGACTTGATGGTTTTAAGTTGAAGTGGGAGAACCGAACAGATCCTCTAGAAGGGGCGAGGAGATGCTGTGGTGTAAATGCAGGACTCGCCTGGCTCATCTCGCTGATTTGTGGAGGAAGAAACTGGTTGAAATTAGTTGAATCTAGCTCACTCTAATGCGTTTATGCACCATGGACGCCGTCTTTCCGCAATATTGATCGATTTCTTTTGAGGGACTAGAGGAGGTCAATCTCGTTCGTATTCCTAGGTTCTGCTACAAGATTTACGATCTCCTCTTAATCCTGTTTAGTAGTTAGGCAAGAAGACGGGAAGAGAAGACACATGAAATGCAGAGTAGTGCTAGTGGATCATGGGACTTTTCTCGTATCATGTCCGCCACAGCCCCACGGCTCGACACTGGAGCGGATATAGCCGCCTCGATGGTCGTATCTTGGGGTACGCGGGGGACGTTTGCCGTATGGCAACAAGTATCGAATGGGTCGCTTGGAGGTTGGTCGAAACCTACGGCCCCGTTCATGCGATCTGGCCCTGACCAGCCGACCACGTTGGTGGAGGAGTCATTCGAGGCTTTAAAGGCTGAGACTGAATCCAAAAGGAACTAGGGTCAGGTTTATCAAGTCTCGTAAATTTAGGTTCAAGGAGGTCGGATTTTTGATGTGGGCAAATCTAGTAATACATTCGGTTCGAACTATTTTCTACACCAGCCTCTCCCCTTCCCTTGGCATGAACTTCTCTAATCTCGATCAATCTCTCCCTTTATGCAAAGCCTTTATATCACCCTGGTCTCATACTCCATCTGATTTCAGAATCTATATGCTCCCTTTTCTTTCTCAGCTCTAATCACGACGAAAACGGCGATGTCGCAGTTTCAGCGATAACCGCTCTTAGAGGCGAGACACTCATGGTGGCAGCCATTGCGCAGGAGTCATCAGACTTTCTCCCACAGTCTACCTTTGGTCAGGTACAGTCTGGCAGCGAGATAGAACGCAGTTCCAGCACCAAGCAAGCATCCAGTAAAAACTTGGAGCTTCCAATAGCTGCCGTCTGCTCCCGAGATTAAGGCACCCCCGATTGGGCTGCCAGCGAGGGCAGCCACAGACATGAACGCGTACATGGTCCCGGAATGGGTGCCGATCTCCTTGAGGTCTGAAATGTGCGCTACTAAAGCCGGGCTGATGGCTGTATAAGTGCCGGAACTGAACCCAAACCAGGCGGCAAAAGCGATGGCTGACCCAGGACTATGCCCTGGCAGCCACAATGCCAGCACGAATATGGTCGAAAGAGTCGCGGCCGCCATTGACACGTTGAAACTCCCAACTTTGTCTGCTATGTATCCCGGTAGAATACGCCCAATTCCGCTGTTGCAGTCAATATCATGTGTCCCTAGGCATTGAAAAGGGTAAATCGACGCCTTCTGCGAAAGGGTATAGATACGGGGTGCCCAGATTTGTACTCACCTCGCCGCATTGAAGATTGAGACCAGGTACCCAGCCATATTATCTGACAGGCCGACATATTCACCGTACGTTACCATGAATGTAATGGGGATGAACATGCCCATGGAGTAGAAGAAGCCCGCCAAGGAGGTTAACACAAAAGAGAGCGATGTAAAGGGGCGGAGATAGGCCATGATGCCGGTCTCCCTTGGTTGAGGCGGGACTCGTGATCGAACGGTCAGATTTGTCAAGAGAAGCAGGGCGAAGAAGAGAAAAGCGCAGACACGCATCGTCCACCCAAACCCAATACGCGGTATCAAGCGATTGACCAAAATAGGCAAGATAGTGCCGCCGAGACTCGAGCCGCTAGCCGTGATTCCCAGGGCCAGAGCACGCTTTTGTCGGAACCAGGTAGTGACGCAGCTGAAGGACGGATACAGAACCATGCTTGCGCCCAGGGGGCTGCAAATCGCCTGGGACAGGATGAACTGGTAGTACCGAGACGATATCGAGGCCATCATTAAACCAAAAACGTGTAGCAGTGTCCCCACGAGGAGAAGGTAGCGCGGGCCGAAATTGTCAAATGCTCGCCCCACGAAAGGTCCCTGAGTCATAGCTTGAGCACACGTAAACTAACACAAAAAGACTTGAAGTCGAGACCTACGGCGATGAACATCATAAACATTGACAAGGCCGGAATCCATGAAACAGTGCTGGGTGACAAGTCCCGCAACTGGTTTGCCTCGTAGTATGCCTGAAAAACGCCGACGCCTGCCCTTACATGTTAGCGATTCGGAGTCTTATATTCCAGACAGAAACATGGGGGGAAATTGTCGCACAGTTGGTCCAACCGAAGCTGACGAAAAGTCCACAAAAAGCCCCCAAGACAACCAACCAAGCCTTCAACCCTCCATCTGGGAATTCGGTATTAGGCTTGGGTGGCTCCGGGTTCGGTTCGTCGACCCTTGGCTCTTTAGTGTCTGGGTCCATGGCAGTTCTGTTAATCGTGTGTAGAAGTTGCTTTGATCGAAGAAAAGGATAACGAAATAGACGCAAATTATATTATATCAGCGAAGAGAGTCAAAAGGATACTGAGAATGTATGGCGTGAGTCACTGCAAAACTTTCGAGGACAACATGCCGATATAAATGGCCGATGCTGGATATTGTCTCTGCGTCTCTGCGGCCCTGGCTGAAATTATCCTCGCCAGAAATGCATCTAACTCGTCGACGGGAGGGCGCGAAGTGGAGGCTCCGCGGAGGCCCGAGTCGGCCAATGGCAGCGGATCTTCTCCGTGGGGCTATACCAACGTTGAGTCAGTGCCTCCTCTTTAGCAAGCCGCTCGGGGGTCCGAATGAGTTCAATCTTCTCCCGAATGTTACTCTCCCCATCTTCTCATGACACTTCTGCGAGTCGATGCAGGACCTTACCTTGCCGCCCAAGTTTCGGCCCACTCAAAGACCAGATGAAGCGCTCGTTATCGGAAAGCAGACGTAGCGCCTGGCAACAGCCGGCTTCTTGCGAGTTCTGCCGCTCCAAAAAGATTCGCTGTGACAAGAAACGGCCTTGCTCGAACTGTACGACTAGACAGCTACAGTGCCGATATGTTTATGGTATGTTCAGACTCCAGAGCGAAGAAAAGCTCGCTAACGAGACGGGGTGTGGATTCTCGTCGACGCTAAAAACCGACAACAGAAGATGCAAACCCGATCACTGCATCGGAGAGGGAGGATTATGGCGCTGCATACTTGTCATTGAGGCGGTAGGCTTGCGGAGAAGACAATATCACAGGTATGACATATCTCGCTAATGTTCAAAAGGGACGTCCAGGAATTACACAGTCGAGTCCAACAACTGGAGAGCATGGTTTCTTGCCAGCCTAGATCCGCCGCCCTGGACATCGCGCAACATCGCCCAGAGAAACGAATCCCCACGGTCGCCCGGCAAGTAGACATATCACGTACTTGGGAAAATTTGGAAGAATTCGCAGCAACCCCCCAAGTTGAACCCACAGCCAAGCCATTGATCTCGCTCGCTCCGAGTTGCGCTGGGCCAACCGTCGCGAATTCTTCAGGAGCCAGCAGCTTCATCTCCGCTCAGCTCCCCGATGTACGACTTGCTCGATTATTATTCCAACATTATGTGCAGACAGCCGACAGCTTGCATAGGGAGATACACATTCCGTCCACTGAAGAACTCTTAGAGACTACGTATGCCCAGCTGGTAGCTTCTTTGCCTGTATCCACTGAGACTTTGGTCTTATTCTGCAGCATCTTCGCCTCCAGCTCTTTCTATGTGTGCCATAAACACTCACACCAAGTGCATCGCGAGCTCAAGGATGCCCATGAGTTGCATCCTGTATGGAAGAGGATAGCACTGGAGTCGGTCATGAGTCACGATGCCGCCGCCTCCTTGACTCTGACATCGTTGCAGTCTCTGTCCATCATGATGTATTTAACGTGGGATTCCGAAGGCCAGTCAACGACATTCCATACGCTACGGAGCCTGGCACATACGAAAGCTATCCAGATGAAGCTTCACCGACTGGATGCAGATACGACAACGGACATTGTCCAAGCTGAGTTGAAGCGACGGCTGTGGTGGCATCTTGCAGCAACAGATTGGTGTGTAAACTCGGTTTTGTTCTGCACTTGCCAGCGAATGCTAACTCTTAAATAGGTTAATTGCCAGCGTGCCCGGTCCGCAGGAAGGCATCTATAGCTTCCATACCAAACACATGTGTGTTCGGTATCCTGCCAACCTTGATGATGAAGACATCCAGCCGGATGGGCTGTATACAGAAGGCCTCCCACCTGATCAGCTGACGCAAATGTCATATTTTCTTCAGCGGTTGAAGTTTGCAGAGCTCTGCCGCGACGTTATGGACAGCCTCCCAAGCGGTGAGGCGAGTCTGTCCTACGACCAGGTCCTGAGGATGAGCAGCCGCTACACCGACTTCATGGACCGTCTTCCCTGGTTCTTTTGCACGGATGAGAAAAGTACAGTCCAGGCCGCAGTCCTGGCGAGACGACGTCCTTATCTTCTCCGCCAGAAATCCGCGCTGCTGTACGGCAAATATTCACGTATCGGTCGTCTATACAGACCATTTCTGCTACGAGGCATTGACGAGAAAGAATCATTCTCTGTTTCTCATTCTTTGGCCACCCAGTGCGCTGAGAGAATGATCGAGATCCGACGAACAGTCGAGCCTGGTGATCTCTGCCTGCACGTCCATTCTCACAGCATGGATCAGCACACGTTCAGTGCGCTGTTGCTGTTGTCGGTGGGCATCTTGGGGGAAAGGGACACAGAACTCGCGCGGAAGCGCAAGGCGAACCTGTTCCCCATCTGTAGCATGCTAAAGGAGAAACAAGCATCGCTCAGCCGAGCCGGCCATGGCATTTCTGCTGCCATCGACCGCTTGGTGGAGATCTTGGAGAGGCCGCGTCCAGCGGATGACGGGCCGGGGGCTCACCCAGACGGACCATCGATCCAGGATGTAGCCGCGCTCTGGGAGGAACTAATCAAAGACCTGCCAAGTCCGTCAGGCATTCCATGGGACGACTTTCTTGACTGGCAAGGTCCTTAGGTCCACACTCCCCTTGGAATGGATGTATTACTCCCGTTAGAGTCATGGGCAACTACCGCTTAAAGCACGCTCCCTTCCGCCGCGTATCTTTCGCTACTCGCCGAGCCCTTACGTAATTTCCTGCTTCTCTTTTTCCTTGAGCATGGCTTCTTGTCGCCGAGTTGTCGTGGGGGATAGTGGTAGCAAGTTGTCCGTGAAGGCGTCTTCTTAAGGTGCCCAGCTTCCTATCTCTAGCCGCTGGCGCGAATCTTCCGTCATGGCACGATGTGGATGGGCTAGTAGGAGAGAGGGAGTGTGTAAGGTAGTGGGTGGGTTAGGTCGTTTTCTGTCCTTCGTCAAGCCGCCCTGTCGCCATGGCGTATTTGACGGTCGCCTGCACTGCTGCCGTGTCGGTTATCGAATCGTTCGCATCGGTCTGTGCCTTCCCTTTCCGGTGAAAGGACACACTGCCTATTCGTAGTTGTGCTAGCACTTTCGCTTGCAGCGACGTCAGCGCGTCGTATATCCTAGTGGTTGATGCAACCCGGTACAGACTTCCCACTGGCCCCTTCTGTGGGTTAGCGCTTCGCTTGGCGGCTTCCTTCGGTCTCGGTGGGAACTCAAGAGGCCAACTGGGAGGATATTCGCAAGTCGTCGCTTCGTGCCTCTTCGTTTGCGATGGCCAGTATACGCTGACTTTTCGGCTTCGCAAACAACTCCAGGAAATGGGAAAGCGCTCCAATAATGAGCCGAATCACTTGCAGCAGGAAACACGAGCAACACGGTCGGTTAGCTCAGTTGGTTAGAGCGTGGTACTAATAAACTATCCGGTTTATATGGTAAATGCCAAGGTCATGAGTTCGACCCTCATACTGACCATCAACTTCTCTTTTTGCAACTTTTTCTGCTCTTTTCTCTCCTTGCTTCTTTTCTTATCTTTTTTTTTTGTCGTTTTTTTCTCCTTTTCCTTCGTGCGTTCGTCAATGAGCTTCCACTCCACATCTATCAGACTCGTCATATGGCAAGATTGATGGGTATCGCTTTGACTGATCGCAAGAAAAAAAAAAAAAAAAAGGCTACAAAGAAGCATTATTTCCTTGAAATAAAGTCAAATTAAATTCCTAAGATAAGTTCTGGCTCTCCTCCGTGAACCGGCTTACATTCTCACCATTCATTTCCTTCAAATCATACACAGCCACTTCACCTCTTCTAGTCCCTATCCTCAGGATGGAACACCAAAGTCCGCACCTCAATACTCTCCCTCGTCGGCACGTCATCCCCAGCCTCCGGATCCACAAACGCACTATGCGGCACCCTCCTCGCCCTCCCATCCTTCTTACTATCGAAGCACTTAATCAGCAATACCTCATCGGGTGACAGCGCCGACTTGTAGAACCACTTATTCTCAGGGTTGTACCGCACGCTGTACGTCTCGCCGTGACGTGTCGGGTAAATCAGCGAAATGGGGACGAGGTCCTCGTCCGAGACAGTATCGGCCTGGGCCACGGTGAGGGGGTCCTTCAGCACCGTCTTGATGGGTCGCCAGACGTTGATGATCTGCACACGCCCCTTGAGGAGCTCTTCAGCTTCTTCGGGGAGGTGGTAGGGGACGCGGGAGAGTGCGGCGGAATAGGATTGGTCAATGTGGACGCGCTGGACGGGACCGCGGAGGCCTGGGTTGCGGCTTTGGGCAGAGGGGGCTTGGCGGCGGATAGTATGGTCAAAGATGAAGATCTTCGAAGCGCCAGTCCTGAAGACTGTGTTAAAATAATTGTTTCGCGGTCCACAGAGCTGTAATGAGCAGTGAGGGCACGACGACAATTCACTTACACGTCCTTGAGCAGTTGCTCAATCTCGGGGTAGTAAACGGCCTTGATGTGCTCATCATCGACGAAATCCTTCTCCTCAGCGGGGCGTTGGACGAACTCGAAGCCATCACTGTCCAGGGTGTATTCAGCTTCCCGACCACGGACGTCGTGGATGACGACGGGGTGGGCCTCGACAGGCCTCTCATAGGTCTCGGGACGATTTACGTAGGTGGGGTGAGGCGCCGAACCGTCTTCCGGATCCTTGAAGAAGTGCAATTCCGTGTGGATGTCCCTCGGCTTCAGGATCGGTTGGCGGTCGGCAACGCCATCCTCGGGAGCTGAGGGGACTGCCGCGCCGAAGGGGGTCACGGTCGGGATGTGGGCTACTGCAGCTGCCATGTCGAAACTGGGTGATTCAATATCAACGGATGGATTTATTTACTAAATTTTCTAGCTTTGCAAGTCACTGACTGTGCTTCGGTCTGTACCTTTCAAGAGCTAGGATTAAGCTCCAGGAGCTCTCCCCGATATATAGTCGGGAGATCGGAGCCGATTGCTAAGATGGCTCCCGTCCCCGCAAGCACGCCATCATGTCGCCATAAATGCTGTGAGACGGGGATTGATAATCAGCACCAATGAAGTCAACGGAAGCCCGCGTTTTGCGTATCGCTATACGGCACAGTTCAGAGGGTTTCAGCACACACTCTGTAGATCTTGCTGATACTGCCGGCTGTGGGTGTGGCCTATCGTTCGAGTCCTTTTGGAGATTAGAAATCAGCGGCCTCAGATTGCTCCGATATGATTTTAAAACGTGCTTGATCTGCTGCCGCTGCGGCCGAAGGAGAAGGATTATCAATCCCGTCGCACAAGTCGACGCCGTCCAAGCTCACAGAGTATCCAGCCAGGCCCAGAAGAGTCGCTGGCAAGGATGTACTATTTGCACTGAAGGCATGGAAGACTGTGACGTTTTGGGTGACAAAGAGACTAGCCACGTAGAACTAGAGCTACGTGTTGACGTCAAAGCTTATCTGAAACTCGTAATTGCCTTTCCGGCGGGCATTCTAAACCCCCGTGATACCAGTCAATGGTGTCTACGTCCATTGCCTGTGCACATGGACCAATCGTGTAATCGTTGTACCATCCTCCAAAACGCCCGTTTCTTCCGCCAGCTTGTATCCCCCAAGTCTAGGTAGTAGAACCGTCCAAACGTACCAATACAGAAGACCAAATAAAAGACTTGTTGACGGGAAGTTAGCAGTTCGCCCTTGCATGTCTCCTGGTATGAATGGGAAGGTGATGAGGTAGAACTTACATGCTTATACCTACAATAGCATACGTAGGGAACCCTCCAGGGGCAAAGAAAGGCGCTGCGATTAGAGAAATATGTAGACACAGCACTAGGAGTACGGCGGGAGTCCACGCTTTGTACGGTCGATGTAGATCTGGGCGCCTGAATCTCAACAAGATGAGGCCCACGCCAATGGCGAACGAGATGATTTGCCCCGGGTATCCTTCGACGGAGAGGATGAAAGAGTATACCTCTTTCGAGGGCGGCAGAACGATGACGAGGAACGAGGGGATGTAGTGGACGAGGAGGCCGCCGAGTGGCGAGTTGAATGGGCGGGTGGATGATAGGAAACCGGAAAAGGGGAGAAGGCCTTGGCGGGCAATTTCTTGCTTGAGGCGAGACTGCGAGGTGAGGCGTGAGCATAGAAGAATAATGAAAATCTGTAGACGCGTCGAACTGGAAATGTACGTGCTTACCTGGGCAAAGACGACAACCATAACGTTCCCACATGCGGAAAGGGCAATTGCCAAAGGCAACACCACCCTACCTAAGTGCGGCCCAAACAATCTCTCGAAGAAGAGAGCGGCAATCATCTCACCGCTTTCTTTAATCTCTTGTACGGGGACTACCATGAAGTACGCCACGTTTATCAATGTGTACAGGACGCCGGCGGTCACCAAGGCGGTAGAGGTAACGGAACGCAGTGTGCGAATAGGATCTTTAACCTCGTTGAGGATGTTATTGACGTTATCGAGGCCGGCGTACGAGTAAGATATCTGGAAAAAGGCCACGGCGATTGTGCCCCAGTTCCAGACGGAGCCCTCCCAGGCGTTGTCCCACGAGGGCGCGTATTGATCGCCATGGATATCCGTGACGCGTTGAAACGCGACGACATAGAGACCTGAGAGGATCATAAACACGATGATTCCGACCTTGATGTATCCCAACCAGTTTTGGATGCGTATGCCCGACTTTGGAAAGCAGCCATGGATTGTCGTGATCACCGTCAGCAATGACACAGCGACGGACTTGCGGAGGAAATCGCTCGCCTCGCCATCGATACCGAGCGCGAATAGCAGATACCGACTAAAGACGACGCAATTACTCGACGAGAAGCCCAGCGTGATGATGTGCACAGCAACCAAAGTCGAGGCGAGGAACTTGGGATATCTGTAGGTGAACTCGAGGTAGACCTTGTAGCCCCCGGACCTTGGAAGCATGCATCCATACTCGAGGGACACGGCGAGTCCGCACGCAGCCACGAGGGCGCCCACGATCCAGAGCACGAGTGCTATACCGGGGCTGCCGACCGTTCGAAGGATGGAGCCGGGCGTCGCGAAGATGCCGCTGCCGATGACGCGGGAAATGACGATGACGTAGGCGCTTCCCCACGTTACGGTTCGGCCGAGGGGCGAGGTCTCGGGGAGGATGTCGTCTTCTGTCGCTCGAGAGGGCTGGATGTCGGTGACGGAGCCGGCTTCTTCGTCTGTGGAGGATTCATCGGGGGCTTTTGTCGCATCGTATGGAACGGTTGTTAGTCTCGGGGTGATGTCGTCTGGATCGACCAGAAGCGGCCGTGCCTCGTCGGCGTCGGCGTCAATTTCGTCTGGGTATCTAGCCATGGTCGCTTTCCGGATCGAGTCTGGTACGAGAAGATGCTTCTGCGCCGGGCGTTGGGCCCGTGGATGAATTCAAAAGAAGATGAGAGGTGCTCATTTGTCAGGGACGCAACGCTCCCTTGAGAGAAACAGCGCAGCTCTCAACACCATTTGTCGGATAGATAACAACATCGATGACATGATACGTTATCAACTGCCCGAAAGTATGTGCCAGCCAGTTATTGTTCCTTGGGCAGGGCGCGTTGATCAGTGGCTCAGTTGGGCGTGGGTGAATCGGAAGGGTTGCCATGGGGTGCTCGCACGCCATCGTTTCGGAAATTGACGAATGTCAGCGCGTTCTAACTTCTGAGACAGTGGCATAGAGATAGACAGGAGCATTCCAGAGCTTCCGAAGCTCTGCCAAATCACAGGGCCGGGATCACAAGGACCACTACAAAAACATACGCCCTTTCCTTCGCTCGCAATCGCACGTGTTCTGGGCTGCGTAGGCTTTAAGTCCTTTATGCTTTAACTCCTTCAGCTCTGAAGTCCTGCCCGGATCGGAAGCCCGCCAAGCTCCACCCGTGAATGCCCGAACTCCGGCCCTATCCGTCGGAAGGTTTCACGGACTTGCCAAGCGCAACTCCGCCGGGGTAATTTTACGCCTTTGGGAGGCGTATGAGGAGCGACTCTTGTATTTCATTCTCTTATTTTCCGTTCTTGTGTCTCGAGCATAAGTGACCCACCCACTTACCGTGTCCACTGTCTAGGCAGGGCAGCAGACTAATGAGTTGCAAAGTTGGCTTCTGGAAGTATATTTATGCTCGAGCTATTAAAGCTAAGCTGCCAATATTTCAAGCCGATGTGCCTGCCAATCAGGCTCCCGAAGCTTTGTCCTCCGAATCGATAGTGCCCGCCAAAGTTTCACCTCGCCACAGCAAAAGGACCGAACCAAAACATGCTTGACAAAATGCAAGGTTCGGGACCCTAATTAGTACGCACCAGAAGAGCTGCCCTCTTTTGGAGTAAAGGTCACCAGGGTTGGCTTATCCGTGATTCCCCTCTTGACTGCCTCCTCCATGATAGGCTTGGTAGCCGTCGCCCCAATCCTCCCGACTCCAATAGCCATGACCTGGAGCAACTCATCCAGCGTCCTGATCCCTCCCGCCGCCTTGATCTGCACGCCAGGCTTCACATGCTCCCTCATGAGCTTCAGGTGATGTATCGTCGCTCCCTGGTAGTTGTACATGCCGCTCGGCTGCTTCACGAACCCGTAACCTGTTGAAGTCTTGACGAACGCGACTCCAATGTCGGAACAGATTTCGCAGAGTCGGATAATGTGGCTGTCCTCGAGATAATCATTCTCAAAGATGACCTTGAGAATCGCGCCGTGTTTCGTGACCGCGTCGTTAATTCGCCGAATCTCGTCGGATACATAATCCCATTGTCCGCCGAGGGCTTTGCCAATATTAATTACCATGTCGATTTCATTACCCCCGTCTCTGGCGGCGGCCTCAGCTTCTAGGACTTTGATTTCCGTGCTGCTGTTTCCGTGAGGGAACCCGATGACAGGACAGATGAGTACGTCGGTACCCTGGAGCTCCTTCTTCGCAAGGGGAATATGGTATGGCTTGATGCAAGCCGTGGCGACATTATATTTCTTGGAAATGGCCAGACCCTCGAGCACGTCAGTGTCGGTCATCGTGGGATGCAAGAGGGAGTGATCAATCATTTTGGCGATCACAGGGAGAGTCACCGTGATTGACTTGGGGTTCTGATTGTCGGCCATTTCCGCAATTCGATGCTCGGAAAGGTATTGTCCGGATCTAGAGGCCAGTTTCCAAGGGAAGAAAATGTTGTTTTCACTTCACTGAAGATTGATCCTCACAGTTTGCAAATTGCCGAGTCAATCTTGGATCTTGGCGGGTTCTGCATTGCTTCTCCTCTATTTTGTGACGGAGACCTCAGCTCGCGGGCGGCGGCTAAACAGGCTAAGAATACTAATCCGATGGAACCCTCAAAGCTTCCCTTCTACCATCGTTTTCACAACCCTACGAGTTCTCTTGGCCAGTAGTTGTGTGTCCTGCAAAGGTGTGGCTAATTGGACCGCTGTTGACGTGCGGGGGTGGCTCATGCTGTCTCTCTGCAGCTCCATGGGAAGCTCGACATTGCGCTGCTCACGAGGTTCCGGCTCCAAGCAATGTTATCAGAAATGAAGATGTTTGGGGCGATGGTCTTCGATGTTCAATGTAATATTCTGTCTGAAGATGGTAAGTAAGCAACTATCGCTCTGTAATAATAATGAAGTGGATTGTACCTTCATCTTGATGTAAATCATATGTCGCTGTTGGGGCTTCCGTTTTCTGATTGCCTCTAATACTCTACAACTCACATGTAATGCAGCCCCTCCTATTAGACTTAGATTAAGAAATAGCTTAGGAAGCTCTCCTTAGAGCCTAAAATCCCAAATACTTTAAATATGATAGCTAGCTGAGAAGATTCTTCTAGAAAATTCTAAGCCCTGTCTACCAGTCTATAGCTCTAGAGAGAGTATAGACTGTAGATGTAATTGTGTATTTAGTAATACCTATAAAGCCAACTCGAAATACCTTTTTGAACGCAGCTATATATTACCCTATCGATTAAAGCATTCACGTTTGCGGTCACCGCCCCCTTGCTATACCGGATCACGTCTCATATATACCACAGGACTTTGCGGGCGGTCTTCGCAAAGTTGCCCACGCTCGAGAACGGATGCGATAGATAAGCAAGCTCTGCAGGGTCAGCCTTCATGGGCCCAAACGCGTGGAATCCCTGAGGGGTATATCGTAAAGCACGTAGCCTCTGTCGGCCAAGAACAGATGCATCGAATTCACGGGTGAGCAACGTCCTGGCCACCGAGGCAACGGGCTTCTTTTCGGCATAGTCCGGGGGGAGACCGGGCTTGAACTTCATCGGGGTATTGTCTTCCATCCATTCCACCATACGTGGCCCGCTCGTGAGGAACGCACCCACGAGCGTGGGGTGGTAGAGACCACCCAAGATATTCTTGAGGTACACGTCCGCTTTTTCCCGGGTGTCGTCTTTTATGCCCACAGAAGGTTGATGCTTGTTCTCGGGAATCCAAGCTCTGCCTCCAGAATAAGCAGTCGTGCCGCCGAAGAAGTTGCTCTTCTCGACTACGAGCACTTGTAGGCCGTGCTTTGCCGACGAGAGCGGCTGAGAGACCCGCGCAGCCGGAACCGACGACGATAATGTCAACGGTGTGGTCAGCCTGTGCAACATGTGGTTAGCCGTGATCCCAGTCGTATATACGCAGAAGGGAAAATAGTTGCTTACATTCACGGAGGACGCAAGTCGTCTCCACGTCACGCGCGGATTCCGATTGCGAGGAAATTTCGCATTGGTCGATCTCGCGAGTATTGAGGCGGTTCCTTGTCGCCGCCATAGGCTCAGACTGGCACTTGAACTTGGTAGGCATTTTAGTGTGCGAGGGGCTGGTCGCAACGACAGCAGCGATGAAGGCATGTATTTGATGCAACCGTATAGCAGCTACAGAGAGTCGGATTTGTGTCACTTATAGCCCCAGTTGTGATTTTATCTCTGAGGTCCATCCGTTTCGATTTAGGGTACTGTAGTAGTCTCTTGGACTGAACTCAACTCTAGGCCGAAGATAGGGCGAAGCGACGGACTACGGCGCCCCTAGCACTCATTGAAGTTTAGCGCACGCTCAGGCTCTCCTCTTCCTCATCGCTGGCCCTCCTCCCCAAACTCGGCAATTCTCTTAATCTCGCGATGTGTCACGACCCTGGCAAGTCACCGATGTAGAGGCTGGGCGGGGAGGAACAGCAGAATGACGGGCGGACCCCAGAGCCACGCGCCCATCGCAGAAAAGTTGTCGGGGTGGTTGGGCCGCCACAGTAGAGCAACGGCTGAAGGAATTAGCTCCTCAGGGCTGGGGGAATGTGGATGTAAAGCTAGACTCTACTACTCATATCTGTTAATATTCTTTGCTCTTTCGCAATTTACTCAAGCAACTCTGCCACCTACACTTAAATACACGTTACGCACCTTATCATACTTCATGATGCTGGCCGTCGCTCAGCATCAGAAAATGAATCTCTATACAGCCGAGAATAAGAAGGTATAATATGCATACTTGGCTTGTCTCTCGGTGCCTCTAAGAAAGACTGATTGCAATGATAACCCGGAACGTGGCTACCTAACATCTCCTTCCGACGAAGCATCTCCGGGGTCGCGGATTGGTGCTGTCTGTGACTCGATTCCATGATTCGTCACGTCTTCACGTCGACGAGGGTACTGAAGATATTCTAATCAGGATAAAGATTTAGACTAGGCGAGCTTAATATACAATTCAGGGAAGAGTTCGGTGGATCTATGCGGGGAAAGCACAGGAGAAAACGCTGGGGCCATCGTCATCGCCCGTACTGGAATGTATTCCCTTCCTCACCAGGAGACGTGGCATCAAGGTCGATAGCATGTGGTTGGGGGCTTGGGTCCCTGCAGACTCCCTAAAAATATATTTAGCAAAAGTATCAACTATGGAGGGGACTGATTACTTGCATGAGGGCTAGCTGTTCCTCCCTGCAGTGAACAGTTCGCTGGGCCCGCCGGGGCTGTGGCCTCGTCGTCGCTTTCGCTCGGTATGTCGACCCCCTCGGTGAGTTGCGACTCGCTGGGTAGCATGATGGCACGGTCAAGAGCGTAGGGAAGCATGCGGTGGCGTCCACGAATCATCATGAGACAGAGTACTACCTTGCTAAGTGTGGTAAACTGGCCGGAAAAGGAGGTATTGACGGTCGGGTGTCCCAGAGACAGCCCGACGTTGCCACTGTAGGGTTAAGTGAGCAGTCGAGGCCAATCCAATGAGGGGGCGGGGTACTTACTATGCAGAGACACATTCGAAAATGACGGGAAATACGGAAAACGCAGGCTCGCTCTCGTCCATGATCCGTCCAGCCTCACCGATGCAGATTATGAAGGTGCCCAAGAAGATATACCAGAGATCGAAGGACAGCTGGTTGCGGATGTGTGACTTGATGTACGTCTTGGGGTCGGATTCGTCAGGGCTTTGCTCGGCTTCGTACAGGCCAAGGGACTTCTCCTCGTAGGTGTTGGAGGCGCGGACACTGATCGCGATAGGGAAGATTGCAATGTACATCATGACAAGCAGACTGAACTGCACAGCAGGGTTAACGGAAGCTAGGGACAGAGTCGAGGTGCCACAGTGACGAGATGACGCTGCCTGGAACAAGGCGGAAAGAATGCGTGGTCCCATGGGGAGGTCATTAACGGCCGGATTGTCTAAGTCGAGGACAATAATTAAGAGGACATCCACGAAATTCAGAATGAACAGAACGGCAGTGAGAATCCACGTCGGTTTGCTCGGAAAAAGAAGTATATAGCACCGGCGGGGATGGTCGAGCAAGAACTGTAGGTCCTCCTTGATAGCCGAGCCCTTAGGCACTAGTTTCGATGTAGACCAGAGAACAAGACGGAGAAAGACGGGATAGAATGTGTGGCCTGCAAAAGCCATGAAGGTCATGCATAGCATTGGCCAGGTCGCATCTTTGAAAGTTGCCATTGAGTCCGGAGTAAGAGTGAAGCCAAGGTTATTTCCCATAGTCTGAGCGGAATAGAAAGCCCACCAGGTTTTCCCTATGCCGCACTCTTCGAGCCAGTCTAAGTATTTTTGGGGGGCATTGTGGATCCAAGGAAGTAGGCACACGACACCAAAGAGGTGAAGTCCAAAGAAATAGCCCAGTATAAACTTAAGCAGTAGCTTAAGAGCGCGATACTCAATGCCACCAAGAACTTCACGGTCGGTGCTAGTCAGGTTATAAAACCGGGAGTTTCTCCCAATCGTAACCCGGCGGGTCAAATGTGGGAGATGTAGCGTTTTGGGTTCCGTGGGTACACTGGAAGACTTGCGTTTGGGATGAGGGGGTGTATGTCCCAAGGCGAGGATCGAAGTGGCGGCACGCTCGAGGGAGCGCGTGGTCATTAACGCGGGTTGGCTGGCACTGAATTTGTAAGGACGACGACGAGACAGGCCACTGACGCTACTCAGCGCACTAGAAGTTCGTTGCAGGGCTGGTCTGATGGTGTCCACGTCATCGCTGTTGCGTCTTCGTCTGTACGCGGTGCTAATCTCGACTAGGGGCTGTCCTGCGTCGCGCTGTCGAGGTCCAGGGATGTGCAAAGTTTGCCCATCAGCCTCCTGCTGGAGGAGGTACGGTTCATCGACCCTTCCGTCAAAGGTAATCGTAGTGCGTCCAAGGGGAAGGCTCAGGTCAGTGTCATCGAGGGCCGAAGTGACTGCGCCCTCTTGGTCTGTAGACCGCTGAGAAGGACTATTAGAAGGGTCTGTAGAATGTTGTTTAGCACGTCGCTCCTCGTCGAGCGATTGTTTCTCCCGGCGAGCCTCTTCATCATGTCCGTCGTAGGTGCGCACGAAGCTCCCCAGGCGGCGACGGAACCAGTAGAGGCGTACGACAACGACAACAATGCTGATAAAAACCATGTTCGTGATGGTTGGGATGACATATATGTAGACCTGCTGATATGTCTTCAGGTCTTTGACATCGACGCTGCATTTAAGTCAGTATATTCTTATGTATGTGGCAGAGACGACTAGGCCCACGTGTTAAGCCCTGACTCGGTAGATCCGCTGGCGCCAAAGAAGAAGACGTCAACAGCGTCTAGATTGCCATAGGGATACAGAACTGGGAACGCCATGAGGGCGCAAGTCATGATCCAGCCATCTACTCACTCATGGTCAGCTGGTGATCCAGGTCCGCCTGTCAGACAGCGGGAATCCTACAGTGCAGAGTGATGAAGTTGGGCTTCATTTTCCGCATCTTGGGTAACGCTTCAAGGATTCGACTATTGTACACGTCTAGTGCTGCTGGCGCCGTCGACTATCGATGTTCTGGGGATCGACGAGATACAAGAGGACGAAAAAATTCCGGGTAAGTTACGTGGCTAGGCTATGCAGAGGCCTTAAATTTTTCTCGGATGTGGAGGACCCATGAGCCGACGCCAAGCTGGTCAGCTGAGTTTTTTTTTTTTGGGGGGGGGGGGGGGGGGGGAGGGGGGGGGTTGCCGACGAGAACGAGGAATTTTCATGCGCAGACCGAAAGATAGGGTACGGTATAATAAATGAGAAAGATGAACTAGTCGCAGGGTGATTTGATAGAGACAGCTGGGGGCGTGGCGATTTCTCAGGTCATTGGCGCAGCAGTATGCAGAGCTCAACACTCTAAAGCCAACATTGAAGTGCTGCTTGCGTCAGACTCACCCCAATTGCGCAGGGTCAACCACACCACCAGGGCGTCACGTCACGTTGCCGAGTCGGAGTGTTGGCACATGGAAGCTCCCACACCGCCAAGACTGCTGCGAGCCGCGTCCAAACTCAAAAGCCTGGGCAGGCACTTCGTAGTTGAGCATGTTCCGTGCTGGAAAATACGCTGGGACATGGCTCTTGTCGTTCCACGCTTCACAACACCGCCATTTCTGCAATTGCAGCGTCTCCCTCGCTGCCCATGAATTGCTGCAAGGTCACTGTTCGATGTTATGGATTTAGCGACCTTGTTCACTCAACACCGCGACAGCAGACCTACGTTCGAACCGCGTCATCATGGATAACCCTAACTGTGGGGACGAAAACGACCTGCGTTTTCGCGAGGGAAACCTGCAGCCCGGAGACAAGTGGCTCAGCCATGGCGATAAGGAGGCTTACTTAGCCCCAAGGTAAGGACGCGTCAAGGTCTTGGCCGGCAGGAAGCCTGCCTAAGCTGACAACAACCTTGTTCTTCACAGTCGATGGTGGTTTGCATCCTCAGCCTTTCCCATGATTGCAGGCACACTCGGTCCCGTAGCCTCGGCTTTCAGTATCTGCGCCCTCGTCCAACCCTGGCGGCAACATATAATAGACGGAAACATAGAAAGGGCGGAATTTGTAAATGACCCGCGATGGTATGTCTGATGTCTGGTACTTTTGTGGGAGTTGCCTGCGCATGCTCTGGAAGAAACGTACGGGGTGTAGTCACTGATAAAATGGGCGGCATTATACCCCAGCGTAAGCGACCACGAAGATTGTACATTCTAACTCTGGTCAGGCTTCTTATTGTCAACAGTCTTCAACTTGCCGTCGCTATCATATCCAACATCTTCATCCTTCTCAATATGGCTAGACGCATTCGATTCTCCGTCGCTCAGCCGATCACGATTGTGGGATGGTATATCTCCGCCATATGTCTAGCATCCCTCTGTGCCACAGCTGCAGGACCACTTGTCATTGAGCCACAGGATGAATACGTCTTGTCTCAGGCCTTTTGGTATGGTATATGGGCAGCAATACTCTATCTTGTGGTGGCGTCTCTTATGGTCATTACCGTGTACGGCGCTTACACTGGCCACTACGCGAAGGATTTTATGTTGACCATGAGCCAACGAACGCTCATGCTCCAGACGATCATGCTCCTTCTCTACCTACTAGTTGGTGCCCTCGTCTTCTCCACCATCGAAGGTTGGCCCTACCTAGATGCCGTATACTGGGCTAATGTGACCCTATTCACCGTCGGATTCGGCGACTTTGCCGCCACGACGACCTTGGGACGTGCCCTCCTGATTCCTTATGCCCTTGTCGGAGTTATCAGCTTAGGTCTGGTCATCGGCTCGATCCGCAGCATGGTCATAGACGGTGGTCGACACCGAGTGAATGCCAGGTTGGTCGAGAAGAAGCGCAGGAAGATAGTGAAGCAAGTATTCCGCAAGGGAGAAGATGGCACCCTGAGCGCCCTCCAAGACGAAGATTGCGCAAACGCCACGCCTGAGGAGAAGAAAATGATAGAGTATCGCCGCCGATGGGAAGAATTCAATCTTATGCGCAGGATCCTCACGGAAGCTTCTGTCATGCGGCGCTGGGTAGCCTTGGGTGTCTCCGCCGGCTCGTGGTTGGTACTCTGGCTCGTTGGCGCCAAGGTCTTTCAGGAATTCGAACGGCCCTACCAGCATTGGACCTACTTTGACGGCTTTTACTTCACGTTCGTGACTCTCACCACTATCGGTTACGGCGATCGCACGCCAGTCTCCAACGGCGGCAAGTCCTTTTTTGTGTTTTGGGCCTTGCTTGCGTTGCCTACCGTGACGGTGCTGATCTCTAACGCCGGGGACACTGTCGTCAGGGTGGTCCGAGACGCCACGCTGCAGCTTGGTAATATCACCATCCTACCCAGCGATCGGGGATTCAAGAGAGATATTCGTCGGATAATCAACAAACTCTGTATGGTGCCACTCTTCAGGAAAGACTTCCGTGGTGCACCTCCCGGATTCTACAGCAATGCGCAGCCTGTCGATCTCGGTGATGACGACCCTACGACCGTGCGCTATGGGATAAATGATCGAGAGGAGAAGGGCGAGGAGGGTTGGCAGAGAGAGCAGCAGGATGCTTGGTTAGGGTCCTTTCGCTGTCATCATCGTACAGCCTTTTGAGCTGGAACTAACTACGACTGCTAGTGACTCGACCATGAACGGGACAGCTCTTCGGGGCCATCTGCCAGCAACCCGAGATGCGACACAGCCACTCCCGTGCAATCCAGCCGATTACCGCTATGTTCTGATCGCCGAAATAGCCAAAGTGATGAAAGACCACATGGAGGATACAAACAAGTGCTACTCGTTCGCAGAGTGGTCATGGTACCTGAAGCTGATCGGTGAGGATGAGAGCAGCCCGGAGACGCACCGAACGCACCCACATAACCAACAGCAGGCACCCTGCCAGGGCCCGTCTGCGGGGCAGGCGGTAGAGGCAGCGGAGAAGTGGAGCTGGGTAGGAATTCGGAGCCCTCTTGTCAGCAGTACAGGCGAGTGTGAGTGGATTCTGAAAAGATTGACGGCAAAGCTTCATGAAGAGTTGGGGGCAGCGGCAGCAAGAGAGCAGGGTACAGTGAGCGGAGAAGGATGCTCTCACCTGGCTGATTTTCGCTGTCCTGTAATTCTTGATACTAATGTAGTCCTTGAGACAGGAGGATAGCGGAGAGGGTGTGGATCAGATGCGTCCAAGCCAAAGAATGTCGTTGATTAGGTCGAAGGACGGATGAAGATAAACAAGCAATCTCGAGTCTCAATGTCCCTCGATAGAATCTCACTTCCCTCATTTTATGGCCTGTCGGCTGCAAGTCACCGCAGTTCAATATTTCCGCAAAGCTCGCATCTTCTCGCCAGCCACAGTTGCGCCATTAACCCAGGAATCGCATCCCATCGGCAAAGACCACGTCAGTCGTCTCAAGTCCCTCCGACCCTTCCTACTTCTTTCCAAACCTCAGGGTCCAGGCGACGGTCCACGAGTACATCCGGGGAATTTCCTGTCGCGGGACCACCCGCATTCGTACCACAACCAGTAGTCAGTGAAAGTTGGGCACATCACCGGCATATGCGCAGGCATACCACGCCAGCTTGCCTTCTCCACCGTGTTCCCCTCAGCCGAGAGGTGCGTCTTTCCATCCTCTCGAGGGTCGAGAGGGAAGCGCTGGGCCCCCGTGGCGAAGTCCACTACTTTTCCGCCTCCCCCTTCTTGTAATACTCGACGGCGTCGAAGTCCATGGTAAAGGTCCAGAGGCGTGGCATATATTGGAACGTCAAGCCCCAACAATTGTTCTCGAACACCACAGGCGGACACCAATCAGCATTTGGGCCATCCGGCGTGGGCTCCCCGCAACCAAAGCCTTCCGTCGCTTCCTCATCCAATCCCGTGGTTTCGGGGTCGAGAAAGTGCCGGAACGGATTGATGCAGTACGGCGTCGTGTCGGCGGGATGCCGCCTTCCCTTGCTTCAAATTGTGATCCTCAAGTGCTCAATACGGCGTAAGGCGTTCAGGTTGCCCGCACATATCGGAAGGAGGTCGTGTTGGAGAGACATGGCGTCGGTGTAGATGTGACCATTGACGATTTTGTCCGCCTGGTGCGGAGCGAGACAAGAGAAAAAGTTCCGAATCTTGGTACGGCCGCGCGGGGAAGGGTACCACGGATCTAATACAGGCGGCCTGTTGGCCTTAAGGCGATGAAAGTGCGACATGAGGGTGACCTGGGGAAGTGCCTCTCTGACTGCCTCGGTGTAGGTCCGCTTGCACGTTAGGAGAATCTCAACGTCTATTTTTGGGTGGTCCACGCCAAATTCCGAGGGGCGAACCCATTTCTTTTTTTGGAGGATAGTTCGTACCATCATTATCGTCGTAAACGGCCATCGGGAAGAAATGATAGCGTTCGGCTGGCTCCAGGTCCTTAAGGGGATCCCAATCTCATGCGTCTACATTATTCGCCTCGGGAAGGCTGCTTGCGACATCATCGTTCGGATCTCCGTCGTGGCTGTGCCTCACGCGAAAATCATGTGGCACTTTTCCCGTTTCGTACGGCGAGAGAGCATATTTAAAGATTATCACGCGAAATTCGGGTGGAAGTTTGGTGAAAAGGGGGCGGTTGGGTTGGGGGTCCGGACGCCAATCCTGAGGTCTGAGCTCGGCCATCTTTGAGAGAGCAGGTTGGGAGGATGACGTTTAAAGGTTCGTAGGGTGGTAAAGAGGAGATGCCGAGTGGGCTGGGAGAGGTGATTGTAGAGATACCATTCGGAGAGGATTCTCAAACAGGATGGTGATGGAAATCTTCTGTTGCCCGGGAGGCTGGAGGCTGGAGGCTGTAGACTGGGAGAGGAAAGGCTGAGGATGCTGAGAGGAGAAGGGATGTTTGCGGCCTTATGTTTACTTCTCTTGCTCCAGTGACAAGAGTTTTATTGGGGTATTCTATAGTAACTTGTGAAAGCGACGGATAGGTATGAGTATTTATATTGTCGTTTACTTTAGGCAGACCGAGTCGCGGGAATAGCTTCAAGGATGAACTGGCTTCTTGCCATTCAAGGGTACCTAGCTCCAAGTTCTATTATAACAACAAGGCCTATTTTGTAAACCATATTTCTAACATAGGAAGGAGCCTGGCTAATAAATGGTATCTCCTTCGGACAGAATACCTTGAAGCTTCATCCCACGTCAAGTTTTTTCTTCTCCGGCTCAAGGATAGTTGCCCATTCGGCTTCGAGAATTCAGCAGTGCTACAATAAATCAGTGTGGCCGAATAGTGAAGTCGCCAAGGTTGGTTAAAGGTGATATTCCGATATTCCGGCAGAAGAGTGGAGGCTACCGCACGGAGGTTTTTTATGATGAAATAAGTGCCTTCGTAAGGCTCCGAATTCAAACACACCTTCGAAGTTATCCAGGAGCTGTGGAATGTGAATGTGAGCACTTGGCACGCGCACACCCCAAGCGTGGGCGATCCTTCCAGCATGAGTGGCTGCTGTTACTCGATGATACGTGTTCCTAAAGCGGATTTAAGTCCAATTACAGACGGACACAGCTGGAGCGGCGTATCTTTCTCTTTTCGGGGACAGTGGCTAAATCCTGCACCTGTCTGACAATCATCCCTACTTAACTCTCCATAGGCTCGGAGGGAGGATCGGACTATATTGATCGCCAAACGATTACGACCATAAGCTGACAGACCCACAAAGAAGCAGTCCGACTTGAATCGCCTCCGATTGAAGAGCTGTCATTTAAATACTTCCCACATTCGTCTCCTCTCCATAAACGCCTGAAAAATGAACACTCCCTTCTAGCCTTCTAGGTATTCCGGCTTCGATACTAATTTCTCATGGACTCTCAGAACTTGGTGGCCGTGGGCGTCACCACGGCAGCTGTCATAATAGTTTCAATGACCGCTTCTCGATTTTTCAAGACCGCCCAAGCCACTGAACCCCCATCTCCCACCCCGGCCAGTTTCCCCGAACCGCCAGATTACGTTAAACGCTTGGCCTCGGAACTGCCGGATAGCGTCGTGTTTCCTCACGACACAGATGAATTTCAGCAGATCTTGGGCCGTTACTGGAACCAGATAAATAGGGAAACGCTCCCAGTGTGCGTAGTTCGCGCTAAGAGCGCCGAGGAGCTCAGTGTCGCGGTGAAACACCTCAAATCCGAGTTCGAGGGGAGGAGCAAGCCGCGCGGCCAATCTTTGTTTGCCATCCGGAGTGGAGGCGCCAATCCTGCCTCCGGTCTTTCTGACGTAGAGAATGGCGTCTTGCTGGACCTTTCATTGCTCTCGGATGTTGTGTTTTCCGCAGATGGATCCAGGGTTGATATTGGGCCGGGAGCTTACTGGATTGATGTTTGCAAAAAGGCCGAGGAGAGTGGCCTCGCTGTTGTTGGCGGCCGTTCCGCCCCGGTAGGCGTAGGTGGTTCAACATTGCAAGGTACGTTGAGTGATGTTAGGTGGTTCTAACTCTGCTTATCTCCAGGCCCGAAAGCTGACTTTAAATATCGCAAATATAGGAGGAATGTCGTTTTACTCTCCGAAGCGTGGGTTCGTCTGTTCCAACGTCATCAGCTACGAGGTTGTGCTTGCCGATGGCTCGATCGTCACCGCCTCGGCGGACCAGCATCCCGATCTATGGCGTGCGCTCAAAGGCGGTGGCGAGAATTTTGGAATCGTCACGCGCTTCACTATCCCTGCGTTTCCCGCCGGCAAGATGTGGACGGCGTCCTTGCTATCTCCCGGGTTTCGGGCAGCCACGACCTTAACAGCGTTCCACGATTATGGAAAGCATGCGACTTCCGGAGAGCCGGGCGCTTTTGACGAGAATGCAGCTCCAGTTATCCTCGCTTTTGTTTATATCGCCAAGGTGGGATTCTCGCTCTGCAGTACGGCCCTTGCGTATACCGAATCGAATAGCAACGCGTGGCCCGAGCACTTTCGAAAATCCCCTTTCAAGTCCATTTGGTGTCTCCACAAGGCCATCAAGCAAGAGCCGCCCAGCCAGGCGATCAAAGCTTTGGGCGATACGTCACCGGCCGGTGCCCGCAATGTCTACACTACCACAACTATAAAACACGATCTCAAGACTCTTCAAGACGTATACACCATTTGGCGTGAGGCCATTCCTTCCATCAAGCACGTGGAGAACTCCAAATTCGTCCTCGTCTTGCAGCTATTGCTCCCGCAATGGCTGAATAAAGGAGACCCCAACATGCTGGGCCTCGAGGACTGCAAGGACGCTCTCGTCGTTATCGAGATCGTCAGCGACTGGAAGGACCGAAAAGACGACGATCTAGTCCAGACGACAGCTCGTCGTTGCATCGAGAAGATGGAGCAAGCTTCCGAGGCGAATGGAGCAAGCCATCCTTTCCGCTTCCAGAACTACGCTGCGGGGTGGCAGCGGCCCGTAGAAGGCTTTGGGGTTGAAAACGTGCGGTTCATGCAAGGAGTCAGCGCAAAATATGATCCGGATGGTCTTTTCCAGACAGGGAGTGCGAGGGGATTTAAGCTCGACGCAGGTAACAAGATGACGAAATAAACTCTGGCGGATGGGCGACCTAGCTGGTATTTCACGTTTGAATATGTCTTCTTCATCAGGATGCTAGAGGCTTCGAGAGGAGAGTCTAGCAACACCAAGCCCCTTCCCTGACTCACTGAGGAGCACACCTGTCAGCAGCTGTGATCGCGTATACCTAAGCTTACTAAAATGTGAAGGAGCAAATCAGTTCTTGAACGTATTCCTACAGCTCAAAACAATAACACCAATCCTCATATCTATCCCTCCCTTCTCCAAGTTTTTATGGAAAGAAAATATATGTATTCCATTATTATGGAGTGATAGCACATTGAACTCTAAATGAATCCTACTCTACCAATTTAACCTTGAAGATAGGATAGAGACTGATCAACAAACAGTGTCTCCTTCGGACGGAAGATCCCCGACTTTTCATCCCACATCCCGTTTTTCAACTTCTTAACAAAGACAGCCACTCATTTACTCTCAGGAACTGGCCGATGTCCGCTCTTCGCGCAAAACTCCGCCATCTTCTTCATCACCTCAGCACTCCTCGAAGGCCGAACCGTCTCCATCGCCTGCCGAAAGTGCGCCGCCGTCGTCTTGCGCAGCGGGATGCCCCCCTGGACCTCTCCGCGCGTGTGGCTGTCGACGATCTGCTTAAAGGGGACCCACTCGGCGTACGCAGCCGCGACGGTGACGAGCTGTATGAGTTCCGAAACCGAATAACCGCCCGTGCTCGCAGCGATCGCGTCGATGCTGATATCGTCGCCCAGAGGCTCGCCCTCGAGACGGGTGCGGAGAATGCGCTTGCGGGCTTCGGAGTCGGGGAGGTCGACATAGGCTCGGATTGTGAGACGTTCGAGGACTGCTTCGTCGATCTCGTACGGGCGGTCAGAAGCGACGATGACGATGGGGCCGCTGGTGTCGGAGGCGCTGCGTAGGTCGGCAAGGAATCGATTGACGAGTCGAGTGTGTTGTTGAAATTGGAGTCCCGAACGGGGCCCGAACAGGGAATCGGCGTTGTCGACGAAAATTATGCTCGAGGGTTTGCTCCTCGCCTCGAGAAAGATGCGTTGCAGTTGCTTCTCCATCCCAAAAGGCGTGACGGATTGAATGTCGGCCATGGTAAGAGATACGAGAGTGGCGTCGAGGAATTTGGCGATTTCTTCAACCATGGTCGTCTTCCCCGTGCCAGGAAATCCATACAAGAGGAGTCGAGGAGTGGGTGCTCGGGCAAGCGCACCGAAGGCGTCTTTGGAGGGGACACCACGCACGAGGATGGGCATCAGCTGCCTTGCTAGCTGCCTGGTCATACGCGTGTGCTTGAATGACGCCCAGGCACGGGTTCGGAGGATGTTGGCGAGTCCGACATCCATTTGGGCCTGAGTATTGGGGGCCCGTGGGCTGCCAGGGGAGCCCGGTGCCAGGTTTGGGGAGGCCATGGTTTTCCGTACGCAAGCACCTTGATGAGATTAGGACTCGTCAGTTTGATAAGGAAATAAGGGTAAGGCCTGACTTCGGGGTCGTGGGAAAGTACTGCAAAGCTGGAAGATGTTGGGCACCGAAGCGGATTTCTATGCTGTCGTTCCCAGACCTCAACTAGCTCGGGATGGGGGATATTTGATGGTAGGCAGGTGTATCCTCTTGAACAAAGGACCTCAAAAATCATCCGTCGTAAGAGCAGCTGAAGTCTCAAAGCAGGGATTGAAAAGTTGGCCATTCCTTAACTGGGATCCATTCTTGTCAATAACAAAGGGGTATGCACGCCCAAATGCGGTTTGCCATCTTGGCCTGAGATTGAATGCTCCTCTCGCCTCCTTTGTCCTGGCAAACTCGTCTTGAATTTTTTTTTTGAGCATTAACAAATAGCCAACCTTGGAGGCCTGAAACCGCCCAAACCACCCTGCTTGGTGTTCCAATCCGTCAGCAGCCATGGCATTCCAGTTGTCAAAGGAACGCATCTGCAGGGCTCGCTAGCTCTGAAGTCTATGGATTGAAGTAGAATACACGCTCATATCATGGCTAGCATAAAGTACAACTGGGGCTTGCCCTCCACCTAATTTTTTCTCCTTTGTCCTTTTCTAGACCTTGTGGCTTCTGTTTCTCGCCTCCGGTCCTCAAAGTTAGACAGCCCCCCACCTCTCCGTCGACGGCTGATTCTCATGCTGCTGGGAATACTGCACCGTCACCACATCCGTCCTCATAATAACCCCGTCGGCTGGCTTCGACAACCTCCCCGTGCTATCGCCGGGTCCGATCTGATTATGGTGGTTATTTTCGTTGCCACTGAGGATGTCTTCCTGGCTGTCGTCCTTGACAATAGTGAGACCTAGCTCGTCGCGGAGTTTGGACTTGGGCTTTCGCTGGCCGAGCTCGTAGCCGGCTTTGCTGCCCGTGCTGTAGTCTTCGAAATAGCGGGGTGTGCGTTTGGTGGACTTGTTGGAGCTGAAAGGGTTGCGGCGCATGATGAGGTCCATGAGGGGTTGGAGGATGGGAATGGAGCAGGCGACGATGATGGTGCTCCCTTCGATGCTGTACACGGATTTTCAGTTAGAGCAGTGATTTTGATTGAAAGATTGGGTGGTACTCTTGAATACTTACACGGTCCAGATGACGAGGTCGGCAGTATCGTCTAAGAAACTGGTTAGTATCCCGCGGTTATGAACGACGTCTGCGTTGACGGTTGGATGTCTGCCCAACTTACACGAAAAGTCCGGGCTCTTGAGAGAGGGGATTCGAGTCGTCTTGTAAATGGCAACGATTCCGGAGCTGAAGATTCATCTTAGCAATCACCGTACTGTAATAACCAAATTTGCCCTCATCGTTTGACGTACATGGAGCCAATGCCCAGGGCTACACAGAGCGCAATCTTCTTGCGAAGAGAGAGCTGAAGCTGGAAGAGGACGACCGTCGGGTAGATGGCGAGGTAAAGGTCAACAAAAGCAGAGAAACCTAGAGTCCTGTCAGTCCGCCTCTTCAACTGTAATCGGTCTCGGGCGCCTGGTAGCGGAAGTCAACTTACAACCAGCATAGATACAGTAGCCGACCAGAATATTCGGATCGAAACACTTCCCCTCGACAGAAAAATCCCATAGGGCTCGCGCAGGCATGCATCGACCTAAGAGAACGCCAACGGTCGCGAACAAGGTCAATTGGCACCAGATACCCATCCACCACAGAAACCACCGATGATAACGTTGCGGATTCAACAGGCGCTGAAGGAGCACGACGACCGCCATCTTGGGGAGACCGAAGGACATGACGCCGGGACAGAAGGCAGCAGTCGTCCATAGGATGGCGCCCGTTTTCTGCTCGGTTGAGAGGAGGGAGAAATGCTTGCCGTTACCGGATGCTACGGCCATGGTTGAGAAGGCCGTCGAGATCCAACTGCATACCTATCGAGAAAGAAGCGCGTTTAGCATCACCAAGCCACCCTATGCAGGTACACAGGTCGCAAAAGCGCGCCAAGAGAGGGCTCGGACAGCATTCAGATTGGGCTGGCGCGCTTACCTGTGCGGCGACAGTGAACCAGTCGTCGCTCTGTAGTTTCCCCATAATCTTTCCTCGGACGTAGAGACGCGCAATGACGAAGAGGGTGCTGAAAGCCGTGACGGCCCAGCATATTGCGATGGTGTAAGGACCTTTGTCCTGGGCGACCCATTCGGGCGAGCCCTCTGGTGGGTTGGCCATCTTGGGGAGCGGCGCTTCCAGTTGATGGATATAGCCTCGGACGAAGACGAACGAAAGGAAAAGAAGTTTAAAAGTTCTCAAAATAGGTGGGGCTGTTCTCGGTTTAAAAAAGGGAGGCAAAGGAGTCTAGCCGCGTCTTAGGGGGTGGAAAGGAGAGTCTCGCGATGGTAACATTCCCGGATTCTGTCAAGTCTCTGATTCCTGTGTATCAGTTTTTGATTTATTTTTTTTTTCTTGTCTTCCTGGTTTCCAAAAAACAAGGTTCCTTCTAAGGCTGGCTATTAATTGACAATGGATTTTCTTCAGTGAGAGACACAGGGAAGGTGGTTATGGGAAGGAGGTTAAAAGGTCAAATGCCGATCGATATACAACGTCTTATGCGACATCCAACCCTTGATGGAACCTCGTTGACGACCCAAGGCTCGAGAAAAACCGATAGACAGGATAAAGATGCTGGGCTATTGATGCTGTTTGGTGTTGAAGGCCAGGAAGGCAAGTGCCACATCAGGGGCAAAGGCGAGGCACGGAACGCATGGGTTGATGGGCACCTCGCCATTGGGCTTTTCCAGCAGTCTCGGCGAAGGTAAAAACGGTCTTCTACCGGGGCTTGGAGGAGAATGCCGGTCCGTTATCACCTCACACTTAAACCTATACAGGGTTCTTAAAAGTTATCTTGAGAGATCAGATTCACCGCCTGATATATCTCATGACAGGTCCTAGTTAAGTATTTTCAAATATAAAATATTAGGAAGTATACCTATTTAACACTTCATCTGGGATATGTTAGGTGGTGCCGATGATCTCTCGCACTAACGTTTAAGATCCCGGTATAGGTTTATTCCCCGGTCTGACCATTTCCTGCTATTCCTGACCCAATGCCCGACGTGCGTGTTCTCCTTGGGGTCTCTCTAGTACCGATGATGTAGTAGTTTCCAGTGGAGTGAAACGCAGACTGGGGTTTTGAAAAGTTAATAATTCAAGGTAATGACAAAAGGCCTGCCGATCATCTTCCTTTCTGGCAGGCATGAACCTTCAGCGCCCAGAATAAGTCCTCAAGGTGACAAAGGAAGCGCAGGACCAAGTTGTCACATGTACGGAAGCCCGCTCCATGGAGAACATACTACCCAAATTCGGTCGAGGAGAACAATATTTCTTATCTTGTGCAAAGTAAACCTATACCGGGATCTTAAACGTTAGCGTGGGAGATCAGATCCTACCGCCTGACACTAATGACAAGTACTACATAAGTATCTTCAAATACAAATTTTTAAAAGATATACCCATTCGGTACTTGATCTGGGATATGTTAGGTGGTGGCAATGATCTCTCGCACTAACGTTTAAGATCCCTGGAGAGGTTTATCCTTCAGGAATCACGCTGTTCATGCAGGAGAAGCAAATTCCGCTGAGGCGAGAGAGAAGGGTGCCGAGATACCGACCAAAGCTACCAGGATTCACAAAAATATACCAGGCCCGTACAGGGAGCGGCTGTTGGGGCCTTGTTAGAAGCTTTACTGAACGGGGAGGGTGGCGTAGTTGGCGGCTGACACTACTGGTCGGGAATTGCTCCAAAGTTTCCTTCCTCCACATTCATCGTCGGTGTATCCGTGCTTCCGGGTGGAGTTGTCGTTGACATTTTTGGAGAAGATGTGTGCACGAAGTACTTCGTACCGAGGGAGGCGGCTGGGAAAGGTTGTTGTCTCTTTGGTACCGGCCCACCCACCGGAGATCTCTGAAGGAGGCAGCAAGGTATTATTCCGAAGTTCCTGTCTACGAAGTAACAACATAGAGATCTCCGTCGCCATGCCCTCCACTAATAATGTCGATTCGGGGTGTTCGGAGCAGTTCAGATATGAAGTGTCAAGTTGTGATCCAGAGCCCAGGTTCACCATGGGTTCTGGTTGGAGACGAGCATGATAGAGTTGGATATCCCCTCACGTAAAGGTCTTGGCATAGCTCTAGCGTAATGTATGGATGCAGTATTGTAGAACTGGAGCTGGTCAATCAAACCTTGACCCCCACTGGCAGATCCCACATGAAATGCAAGAATGAAGAATCGAATACTTGTAGTGCCATTATAACTGGCCAATATCCACAGGTTCTTTTGAGTTCGGAGCCAAGGCGTTGCTAGTCCGCTCACTGTAACTTTGTAATATGATAGAAAACGATCATCTCCCCCGTTGAGTCCACCCAACATTCTCTCCTTTCGGATTCTGCCGCTTGAAAGGCCTTGTCGGTATCTTTGGCGCCACAGGAACATCAACTCTCCCTCCTCGCCGATGTCAAAGCCCGAGCCTCGGTAAAATGGTACAACTGCTTACCGGGTATTCTGACAATTTCTCGAGCGTACTTTTACTTCATAATAATCCTAGGCCTGAGTTTTAAATGTTAGTCTGTGAGATCAGATCCCACCACCTGACCTATCTCATGACAGGTACTAAATAAGTATTTTCAAATACAAACCGTTAGAGGATATACCCCTTGCTAAAACACTTGATCTAAGATATGCCCGGTGGCAGGGAGGATCTCTCGAGCTAACGTTTAAACCCCTGGTATAGGTTTAGTTTACTTTCAAACCTAAAGTATTACGAAATAGAAGATGCACTCGTTTAACACTTAATCTAGGATATGTCAGGTGGCGGCGAGGATCTCTCGAGCTAACGTTGAAAACCCTGGTATAGGTTTACTTGTAAACATTGACCCGTGGTCTCCAGAAAGAGCAGTTGGGGGAATACGACGTTCGTCCCCACTGCTGGCTTGTACGCATAGATTACTTCGTATAAGACAAGACTAGGGGCCCAGACCCTTAATCCCTGAAAATTAGGCGCCCCCGGCTCTTCCGCGGCCGGGGAACACTCGCCTGCGTTCCAAGTGGAAATGAATTGGTCTCCAGTAATTACCCTTTCCCTCTTTCGGACGCCGTCCCTGCAGCGGAAAGCAATCCCCCCCCGCCGTTTGTGCAATACGGAGTACACTAGTCGAAGGCGAGAGAAGGGGTAAGAAATAAGGTGGGCAGATGAACTGGACCAGAACCAATTTTAAATCACTTTAGGCTCAAGCTAGGACGGGTAACACCCGTCTGCTTAATTTTGGGGTCAGGTCCACACTGACAGCGGTTGGGTTCGAACGACCGTTTGACTAGGTGCTAGAAGGATGGAAGAGGGTGACCTGGATCAACCGCCTTCCCGCCTCTTTCAAAGAGAATACTAAACTCATCTGTGGGAAGCGATGGATCAGTCGAAATGAAATGCCTGCAATCTCTTCAGGGCTTTGATGGAGAATCTCGGGGTATTATAAGACCGGCTTAGCCGGCTCTCCGCTTCAACCTTCGACGCGTAACCTCGTCCCCTTCTCCACATTATCCACAACAATTGACAAGCATCCGACCGGGAGAAACAAGTTTGACTTTGCTTGAGGCTAGAGGTACCAAGGTACACACCGCCTGTTCTTGGGCAGCTTGACAGTTGGGGAGTGATCAGCGAAAATCTGAAATGTGACAGAAGCGTTCTGCCTGCCCAAAGAAATTTCATGGCATAGCATTCTCCGTGAGGTTGCATCAAAACTGATAAAAAGGCGCTTCGACTTCGGTCCTACAAGTTTGAGGAAATGTTCATTTCTGCGACCGTTGTCAAACAAGTGTTCAAGTCCTGGAACACGTAGCATACGTATACTTCGGTATACTTCGTGCAATACGGAATAATTCGAGTCTCGCGGGGGTCAAGAAGCAACCTACGAGCCTCCAACATTCAAAAAATCAATTGATAACTTGAAACTTTGAGACCTTGAAATATGGCTTTTTCGGCTCGTGCAACCCGACCTAATCAACAAGCTTTGGGGGACGAGAGGTTGCTCCATGGGGGGAACCCATTGAGTTTACTTTTCCTAATGTCTGCCTTTGCGTGTCACATCCACTGTCATCACTCTAATCCCCTTTCACCTGCATGCGACGCACATCCACGAACACTCCCCGTCCATGTTCCCTGGTATCCAGGTTTGCCCCCATCACCTCCCCTCACGAAACCGGGCAGTCGTGTAGCATCAAGGCAAGGGGTGGATGTGTGGAGTTCCGCAAGCAATTCGATAGTCGAAAACTGCCACATTCGTCGAAGCCTAGAACTAAAGCTCTCCCTCACGACGGTGAAGAGGCGAGATCCCAGTATCGAGATACGGAAACCCAACGACAAATATTGATAACCCGAAATGTAAGAGGTGATGCCGAATGAACAGAATAGGGATAGCATGTTCTGTCTCTTCCAAAACGGGTCTTCTGAACCTCCGACCGCCAGAGAATGGTACCGAGGACGACCCCCACCGGGTTCACTCCCTCTCTTTTATTCTCCTTGACGTCCTCCCCCTTTTCAAGGAACGGCGACACCATCTCGCTTCACCCGCACTTCCCCGTCCCTCCCTGTGTCATCCCGTATTATATCGTAATATCTGGAACCTTGTTCATCCCGCCTATATCCTGTAGCGCAGTCTCGGGATATTATCAAACCCAAATCAAGAACCCGGAGAATAAAGCAAGCATGGCTACCAACGGCACCACCCCCAACGGAACCAACGGTGTCAACGGCGATCAGCCCGCCGTTGACGTCTCCATTGCCATCAGCCCCAACAACATCGATGCCATTCCCAGTCTCCTCAAGGACATCACCGCCGGCGTTGCTGCTCTCGAGACTGGCGGCGACGAGGCTCGCCATGACCTGCTTATCAAGGCACGCACTCTCGTGCAGTCTCTGGAGACGCCGAGGGAAACCATGGTCAAGCACTGCTGGGCTCAGGTGAGAGGGGTCTTTTTTCCAGCTTCCCCACGTAGTTTGTTCCTTGTAACCCGCTAATATGCCATGTTGCCCCAATAAGACCGGTGCCATGGCTGGCCTTTGTTTCGGTGTCGATACCGGTTTGTGGAAGTTGATGGTCAAGAACGGCGACAGGCCGCAAAAGGTCAGCGAATTGGCTGAGGCTATCGGAGTTGAGCCACAGCTTTTGGGTGAGTTTCTTCCCAACCCGCATCTCGTTTCGGTCCACAATCAGGTTCCGGGACATGTGACGCGGATAGGCAGGCTAAGACGCCGCAGGCCGACTCATGCGCCATCTTGGTGCTATGGGGTATGTCACCGAGACTGCCATGGACGAGTACAAGCCGACCAATTACTCCAAGGCCATGAGCATCCCCATTATCGGTGACGGATATCTTGCTATGTAAGTGAAATCTCTTGCATAACCTTGCGAGCAACTGTCAATGACGGGCTTTGACTAACCATGTCTTGCGTTCCGCTCCTTCTCCATCCAGGCTCTCATGCACCAGCCAAGGCCCCCTCAAATTCCACGAATACAGCCGCAAGCGAGGATTCAAGAACCCCACCGACGCCAAGGACACCTCCATGATGTACGGCTACAAGACCGACATGGACATGTTCGCCTGGCAGCAGTCCCTCGGCTATGGCCCGCACTTCAACAACCACATGGGTGGGTACCGCCAGGGTCGTCCCCCGTGGATGGGTCCCAACTTCTACCCCGTCAAGGAGCGCCTTATCGAGGGAGCCGATACTAATCCTGAGGCGGCGTTCCTGGTTGACATTGGTGGGAGCGTCGGTCATGATTTAACGGAGTTCCACCGCCATCATCCCGATGCTCCTGGCAAGCTCATCCTTCAAGATCTACCTGTTGTTATTGGGCAGATCCAAGACCTGGATAAGGCCGTTACTCCCATGGAGTATGACTTCCATACCGAGCAGCCCATCAAAGGTGAGGACCAAGCAGGCACAGCCCCGAAACATTTCATGCCATTCTGGTTTCGCGCAACACAAGTGGAAAAGTTACTGACTCGCCTCACCAGGTGCTCGCGCCTACTACATGCACTCCGTCCTCCACGATTGGCCCGACAGCGTCTGCGGAAGCATCCTCGGCCGCATCAAGGAGGCCATGAAGCCCGGCTACAGCAAACTCCTCATCAACGAGAACGTCATCCCGTCGACGGGGACCTACTGGGAGACTTCCGCCCTCGACATGGTCATGCTGACCCTCTTCTGCTCTTCCGAGCGTACCGAGACTGATTGGTATAACTTGCTCGAGAAGCAGGCTGGGTTGAAGATTGTGAAGATTTGGAGTGGTGGAAAGGGTGTTGAGAGTTTGATTGAGTGTGAGCTTCCTTGATTTTCAGGACTCTGAAGTAGGATATCGGTTGGCTCCGAAGGGACGGGGCTAGAGCACACCCACTTTGCATACCCGCCGCCTTAAGGATAATAAAACACAATGATTGATGACGAAAGATCTGTCTCATGAACTTGTGCCCGTCCCTGAACAAGATAAATGAACGATGGCAGAGTATCTTAATGTATATTTCTGTCTGACCATGGATATGTCGAATTGTCAAACATTCTTCGCCATTACTTCTCCTAGAGAAGAACATAGATACAGAAGGCATCTTGTGCAACCATGTAGTTGACTTAGTTGGCTGGTCTAAAGCGGAGGGCGAGAACATTATGACTAGTTTACCATCTGAATCGGCACATCGCTGAATCTCTGGGGAAATGGGTTGGCAATACGGGTGCAAAGATATGGGTTCAGTTAGTGGATCGGTTATCAGTCCACCTTTGTGGTCGGAGATCCTGCCATGGACTCACGGCCCAACTAAACCCAGCTATCAGTGTGCACCCAAAGCCCTCGACCGGGGGTTTCCGAATGCTCCCTTTATCTCGTGAGGCTTCGCGTACGCCTTCCGGTCTCCTTCTAAAATTGCCCCTCGATATAACATATTTTCAGAGGTCTTCCGATATCTGTGAATCGCGCTCCTAAAACGCTTCGAGCGAAGTGTCAGTCTCGGCCACCAACACAGAGGACGGGGGTAATTCACTTACTCTCCCAAGCATTGTATAGGCTTCATCTCTGCGGAGGTCTCCAATGATTCAGGGTAGTAAGGCCCAAGCTACAGACGGCATGGGAATGTCTAGTCGACCTCTGACAAGGACATCAGGCAGGACAGGAGACTGAAAAGCTCGCACCAAGACATTGTGCCTCCAAGAGTTCGGATATTTGCGAGAATGTTAATGGTTTCAATCGTGAGCGTCTGTTAAACAAGACGAAATTGGTGGTGTGATTGAGGTTTGGACAGTTTTTAAAGACAGAGAGAAAGAGAGTTGGGGTGGAAGTGGACAATAAGAAGAGGAGTATTGGACGAGGATTCTCCTGTGGTAATTCGATCTCATCTGCACCTTCCACCGTCTCCAAGCACATGGGAGGAAAGGGAAATTATTGGAAGGTGTACAGCGGCCTGGTGCTGGCATGTGCTTTCCACATTGTTCATACTGCCTTCCTTGTAACTGCTAACAGCCTCGTGTACATATCAACTTCTCCATAGACACAATGAACATCCATATTTGCACTGTGACGTCATGTATTTATATGTTGTTTAATTTGGTAATAAAAAAAAGGCGATTACCATTAGTTTCTAGCTCTATGGCCGAGGTATTGTCCAGCCCTGTTCCATGAGCATATCGAAGGAATCGGCGAAGACTTGAAAATTAGCTACCCGAGGCTCATAGTTGTCTCCCATAAGATCTGCAAAGTGCACCATACCGCAGACTTCGCCACGATTGAGAACATCTGCTTCGGTCTCTTCTGCCCTAGCGTCCCGACATCGTAACAGCACAGCACCGCAGAGTCCATCTCGGATTTGTGGTTTCGAGGTTATTACCGGGTTGTTCGTCACAAACACACCCTGGCGACCTTGGACATATGCACCCTTCCCAGGATTTGACTGGCGGCATTTTGGATCAAGATGAGGCTGAGGGTGCCCTTCCGAATAGAAATCGCGCGCCGTATCCTTTAAACATTTGCAAACCCGTGACGTACGAGTCGGTCAGGTACAAATCGCCCGGTACTAAATCACGTAAAGGGGCCAAGTTTTTCGCCGCAGCGTCCATCTCCGTGAAGCTGTTCTCGAACACCACGCTGTCGTCCAGTTGCATCAGGACAACATCGCCATCCCCCACCCGGTCTCGGACGTAGCCAATCGTTGTGCCAGGATGGCCGCCCACAACGCCTTGCACGGCTCGGAAAGTTTTCCGCGCCTCGTAGTCGTCCTTCCGGCCGAGTTTTCCAAGATCCTTCTCATCGCGATCTTCCCAGTTGTGCCAGGAACAGGTGAGGCGTTTCTCCCCATGTCTTTCCACCAGTACACCGGCGGACGTCGAAGAGTATACTCGTCCCGCCCGGTCCGGAGAACTAATCATCGTTCCTGGATATAATTTACCTAATGTGAAGGGACCAAACTCCTCTCGTTAGTCTTGTTGGCCTGAAGAGTACTGGGATAAGATGAAGTAGTAAAGGACGCACCGTCAGATTGGAGGTAGTCTCGTCAGTGACAAGCTTGTCTAAGACGGCCCCGTTTGGAGAGACGATTCGCCTCCGTCTTTCCATGTTTGGAAGGGGACCATTGTGATATTGCAAGAACAGCTCCACACCTTCAATACGCCCAGGACAGCTTTCAAGGCGTACTGCGAACTCCTCGTCGCTCGTTTTGGGCAGCTCAACGACCAATGCTTTCCACATAAGAGACAGTGCTTCGCAATTGGGAAGCACATGATCTGCGAGGAAGAGGATGACGTCGTCGGGTGGGATTGTGCGTTCTTTTAGCGCCTCCACGATGGCTGGGTCGTCGATTTGAACTACACCCCACTCTCCTAGAAAATGATGAAAGTGCATATCATCGACTGGCATCCTGTGCAACCGCACGGCACTAAGTACCTGTACTTTTAGTGTCACGTGAAAATTGGTTAAATGTATAAGCACTTTCCTTTAGACTCATTGAATGGTCCGTAAATTACGCCACCAGCATTCCCTTGGCGGGCTCTCTCCGTCACACCTTCCACCTCTTCCATATCCATCGCCTTCTCGACTGTTGAGAGTCGCTTCCATCGACATTCTGATTCGTTGAGTCGAACCTGATTACGATCTCTCAATTTCATCGCCATGGCGAACCCTGCCTTCTCAAGTTCACCCTGGGCAGCACTGACCGACCTCACTCCCGTACCAGCACGGAAGCAACGAACCAGGCCTTCGTTCGCACAAGTCCAGACGCCTTCCCAAGAGAGTGTCTTGCCAACAGCTCCGGCGGCCCTCGAATTTGAAGAATTCTCTTTCATCGGCGCTGATGGATTGATCCGATGAAAGGCCATTCTCCATCGCAGGACTTATCGCGATCTGGAAAACGGATCAGCGATACTCACCGTTAACGACATTGCGACGTCCAAAACGGAGTGTCTCTCGATGAAGTTGACGGGGATTTGATCAAGCCACACAGCAAGCTGAAACCCAAGATGCACCTCGCAGTAATACATTAGGCACTCGTATCGCGATCTCCCACGTCCCAGAATTCGCGCAGCACTTCAATGGATACTGCATTCTCTCCCTCCGGCGTGATAATAAAATATTTGCACTATTCTTTTCAGATCAATAATACAGTTGCCCTCGCTCTTTATGGTGTGGAAACGGTGGCATGACTCGCTATGTGACGACCCGGACGTGTCTGTTGAAGGTGACACGGCACGTTGTCGCACCTGTCACAGCCACTGCCATTGGACCGACTTCGACATCAAGGAAGCTCCTAATGCACCTCCTGCAGTGCCACCGGATGCAACCGCAAGACAAAATGAACCTCCGATGGCCTTCGACCATTCGTTATGACCGGGCAGCGATTCAGTTGCTTCCTGGTGACGACAATGCAGGCCCTGGTGCATCAGTTATGGACAATGCCAAGTCCGGGGCTGTTGGCCAGCCTTCGGGCCAGGCCGACGATAATACTGTGCCCACACAACAAAAAGATGCGATGCAGTCCTCCCAAGGACAATAACGTACAGCCGGCTACGTTGCCTGTCACGTCACCGATCGATGCTGAGATGCTTGCCCCGGACGAGTTTCGCTTGCTTTGCCTCCCAGCCACAACCGATGAGCACGCCCCGGTACATGTGACATTGGAGACCTACAAGCAGAATAACTGCCCCGAGTACGAGACCGTGTCCTACACATGGGGCGGCGAGGACAACAATTACGCGGCCCGCTGGCACGTGTTTGTCGGGCCCTACTGGGACGTGTTGTTCAACACGAAAAATTGCTGCGACATGCTCCAGTTCGTGCGACCACGGCGGGGTGTACGCATGGTGTGGGTAGACGCGCTGTGTATCAATCAGGATAACGTGCGGGAACGCACTGCGCAGGTGGCTAAGATGAGCCAGATCTACGAGCAGTGCGCCCGTGTCATCGTCTACCTGGGATCGGATCTCGTACGGCCTATGCCACCGGGTGAGTTCCCTGCTCGACACCGGCTCCACGAACTAGAAGAGGGGTTTGGTGGTAGCGGTAACGAACATGCGGTAGTAAAGCCCAGGCTGCCCGATGGGCATCCGTGCGAGGACAAGCCGTTTGGCCTGCGTCAGCTGTTGCAGCGCAGCTACTTCAGTCGCGTGTGGATGGTCCAAGAGCTGGTTCTGTCCCAGCGCACGGTGATCCGGATCGGTGACATGGACTTTTGGACCGATTCGGCGACGCCGGGCCACCTCGCCACCCTCCCGGGAAAAGGATGGAATTGGGAAAGCACGGCGGCGCCGTGGGTGGAGCACATGGCACAAAAGAAACTGCCCGCGGACAATGTGTACGACTTGCTTCGACTGGTATCGCATTCGCGCGCGTCGGATCCCCGGGACATGCTGTTTGCCGTCCTTAGCCTGGCCCGGGGGGAACATGGTGGTGACGCCGATATTATGGCCCTGCAGCCAGACTATACGCTCTCGCCACAGGAGATGTTTATCGGTCTGTTTACCCACATGGCCGTAAAGCTCCGGAAATATCATCTCTTTTTTGCTGCCGCTGGCCTCGCGGCGTCGCCGACATTGCCTTCGTGGGTACCCGACGATAGGGACCCCCGTGTCTGGGAGCACATGTTTGCGGTGCCCTCATCCTACGGGGATGCGGGCGAATTTATTTCGAAGGAGGTTCTGAAGCTGCCGGCCCATGATTCTACCCGGTACAGCGATAACAGACCTCTTCTAACCATTAGCAGCCTGTATTCGCGCGACGGCGAGGAAGATTTTTCTATCACGGATGACGACATCTTCGTGGGGCTTTCTCGATGCCACTGATACACCTGTGCGCTATATCTGTGCCACTGCGCCGCGTGGCCCAGCTCGATGCTCTGAAAATCTTCGAGATGCGCAGCCTGAGACATCCGCTTCTCATTACCTCAAAGGGCGACCTGGACGAGGCAGTTCGTCCCGGATGGGACCACATCTTTATTCTTAACGTTCGGAATTGGCCGAAGGGCAATATGTACTTTATCCTGCGCGCCGTAGAAGATAAGACATGGTCACTGCCTAAAAGTAGAATCTACAAGCTCGTGGCGGTCTGTCCGCAGGTGTTTCTGAGCGGCCACAGCAGACGCTACGAGCCTGTGAGTCTGCCGCTCGGGGAACTCACAGGCGGTCTCGAGGGCGCGATGCGGACGGTCCGGTGGAGATTGGAGGCGGATCTACCGCAGTGCAAAAAAGACGACCAGTGCGATCTCCGCCTCGATCATCGTGACATCTTACGCGGCTTTTTGCCCGGCGCCGAGAGGCAATGGGATCTGTTCCCGTTGTACCGGGGCCTTCTCGCTGAGGAAGATGGCTCTTCCTCTCCGGGCTTCGAAGCAGCGTACCTAACAGCTCTCAAAGACTCGGTCCACCAGGCGCGCATCGCCGACGGTTTCTTGGAGTTCTCCTCCGCCGCACCAGAGTGGGAGGCCTCCCGCCTGGATTACTGTTGGGGACCCCGCCAAGAGTATGAAAACCCTTGGGAATGGCGCATATTAAAACGTCAACCGTGGAAGCCGACCCACATATTGAACAAGGCGTTCTGGCAGCGGTATCCCCGGGTCGATCTGCCGCTGCACATCACAGGACGAGTGAGGATGCATGTGCGGGTGAAGATCGAGACTGCAAGGAAGTTTCTTTGGTATGGGCTTCGCGAAACAAAACTGTTATTTGTACGGCGCGCGTTGCGAAGCTGTAGCCTTGACAACGTAGAGACAATGTTACGGGATAGGCTGTGGGATGAGTACCGGGATCTTGCCTGCCCAGGCAGCACGGTCATGGCTAATGATAAATACTGGGACTCTATCACTAGTGGTATAGCCCTGGATGGGTCTAATTTCCGCGTCTACATCCTCTAAAGCTCGACAGAGCGTAGAAGAGTAAGTAGTACAAGCCTAATAGCCGCAATGCTGACCGGGTCGTGGCATAGAGTGCACTGGGAACACATTAATATCGAAGAAAGCCATTCTGTGGCAGTGATGTCTGGAGTGGCACTGCGGTCAGCTGAATCTGCTCTGCGTTATTACTGATTAAATTCTGCAATTAGAAATTCAGCAGTCTAGTAATTATTGCCAGGAATCATTATTTCTGTCATTGATAACTCTCCAAGCTGCCAAGGGGAGTTCCCAGCTCATTGTTTGTCTAAGAAGGTGCGGAACATATTTGACCGCATCATCGCACCCAAGCTCAGCACCAAAGTGCGTCGAGCACATTATAAATTCCCTCTGCCTTCCTCCACTCACTCTTTTCTCGCTTCAGGGGCCGTTTTCCCGGCTGTCGATTTGCCATCTCGCGGAGCCTCCTCGGCCAGCCTCCTGATGTTTTTGCACTTAAGTCTCTCAGTAACATCTTTTTTCGGCCCCGCGATATGTGACGATGCTAAGTTCAGTTCTGCGCCTGGTATCGAGATAAACTAAATAAAGAATGTCCCAGTAGCATCTCGACTTTGATCATGGAAAGACTGTTCAGTAACAGCATCTTGTTATAGATGGGCATATTAACGAGAAGCCGCTCAAGCCGTTCTCCGGCTTACAGAGCAAAATAGCATTAAAGGGGCTCCAGGTCTTCAGTACAGAGTACTTTTCATCGTGGAGTAACTTGGCCATGATCAGTTAGTTATTTACACCTGTAACTGCACGGAGCTCTAACATAGACTAGCACTTAACCTGCCAATGAAAGAGCCACTCCAAAACTAGTTTACTGCATTGTAGATGAGGACCATATATATCACCAATGTCTGTGCGTAGATTGTGATGAAGGGATTGATCCACTATAAGCTGGTTCTGTATTGTGATTATAATAGCTAGTCCTACGACTAGGATGCTAATTCCCAACATAACAAGCCAGGTATAGAGGCCCTGCATGGGACCATTGCGAAATCTTCTGTATATACCTAGAGTCTATAAGGTTTAAAAGTCTTGTTAGTCTCTGTTTGAAGCTTCTTTACTTTCTTGACTGTTCTTAGTGGTTATTAGTAGACTTATCTGCAACAGGGGGCCGGTTCCGACAGTGTCCGACAACCTGAGAACATCATCTGAGGGGAGTAGTTTGCGTGCTGCTTCGAAATCGGCGATCTTTGGAAGTTCTAATCTTTGCATGTCGAAGGTAAGTCTCGTTTCTTACAGCTGGCTTGAGCTTCCGGTCCGGCCCCTCAGTGCTTTGTTAGACGGAGACAGTGAGCGAGATTAAACAGGGTAAAGCAACGCACGCCCTTCTCCCCACCACCCATCAGGCCCATTCCCAAGCAGCATCAATCCTACCCGGTCGACGTTGGGGACTTGGCTAGGGTGATACGTTGCGCCATCCATTCAACCCCCCTCGAGGGAAGCTCTATATCACCCGCTAAGAGGCGGCATGAAGAATCGCAAACTGTCATATTTATGATCTAAGAGGCACATGGGGCCTGGGAGTCAATAGCTTATGCGCAACGCACGAGGCAACGCCGCCAACTTCTCCACTAATCCCCATTCTTCCATCTCCCTCACCCGATTGATGTTTGTGAGGTTTCGGCGCGTTTCCTTTCAGTTCTTGAGCCCGGACCGTTTGATCTAAGGTTGAATCTGTACTGGCGATTCCTCGAGAATTTTAACCCATGCTCCGAGCCGGTCTTTCGACCACCTGGGCGGGACGCTCTGATTGTGTCGGAGAGTTTGACCAACTCGTCAATTTGATCCTACCTTTCCATGTTAGCTTACACATAATAGATGCAACTAGCAGCAAGATCAATGAGCAAGGAATGCGAAAAATAACGTGTGACTAACGTATGGCAGACGCTCCATAATGTAGAAGAAATACTCCGTCTCTTGAAAGTCGTAGCCAAGTTCCTGGATGGCTTCTCTGAGGACTAGGCCATGCGTAATTTCTGTCCAGCAACTTGTGTCCTTATCGACCCTTTGATTTCTAGCCTTGAGTGTGGCTTGGCAAGAGAGTCCGATCGACTCAGAAACTTCATCCCGAATGTCTGTGGAGGTGAGAGAGGCAGCCCGGGAACCTCGGATATGCTCTCCGAAACCAATCTCTTCCACGAGAATGTCGTTAGCGTTGCCGCAAGCTTCATCCTCCCTAGGTTGAATCATATGGACAGTTTCCTCACCAAGCCCATCGGAGGCCGCTCGATCATGATGTCTATCAAGGAAATCATCTGAGCCATATTCACCTAAAGGCCGTTTATCCAAAGCCGCCAACCTCATTTCAGCACGCTCGAATATATCCTCTTTCAGATTTTCGTTTAACATCGCATGGACGAGCCTCCAGGCTAGGTCGTAATTGCCCATCTTCTGTTCCAGTTTCTCCACATCGCCCCGTCCTTCGGCTTCTTCCCGCATCTGTGGAAGCAGCTCATCGAGAAATGCCTCGCCGACAAGGGAAAGGATCCTCAAGGCTTCGCCGCCGTGGTCAACGCTCGAGTTGCCGTCCTCGAGAGATGTCGACCAGTTTATGCCGTCGTCATACCCGGGCGTTGTGGCAAGATGTATGAAAAAGAAAAGGTCTTTCTCCTCCTCATGTTCCAGTGTTCGGACGTAAAGACGCAGGCGAGGGGGTAAGGTCGAGGCGATTTCCTCAAGATTCCGCCGTGCTCCCTTCTTTAGGAGCAATCTTGCGATGCTCCAGGACGATTCGCCCAACGCAACTGACAACGGCGTTTCACCGTTAAGATCAAGAGCGTCGACAAAGGCGGCATCAGAAGAATGGCTTAAAAGGAGTTCCGCGGCCTCAAAATCTTGCTCCCACGCCGCCAGGTGGAGGCCAGTTGGATGGTTGAGTTTAGGCCGTTTATCCACCCCGGTAACATCGGCTCCGTGATCAAGAAGCACACGCAGAGCATCAAGGCTGCCATACTGGCATGCTAGGGTCAGAGGTGTAGCTCCGTTGCCTGCCTCTACGTTGACGGACAATCCTCCGCGGATAAGGAGTTCGACCGCTTCAGCCGATCCATTTGCGGCGGCGAAATGGAGCGCCGTTCCTGCTTCACAGTGCCTATATATATCCGCCCCATTATCGAGAAGCTTTCGAATCATGTGTACAGAGCCTCTCTCGGCAGCAAGGTGAAGAGGTGTTACGCCATCGGAATCCTTCAAGTTCGGGTCTGCTCCTGCCTTAAGCAGCCTATCAGCCATGGCAAATCTTGATTGATCAATCACTCGGTGGAGCGTCGTCTCATGTCTGTCCCCGTAGCGGGAATTTAAATCAACTCCCGAGTCGAATAGAGCATTCAATGCATCTGACGCTCCCCATTGGGCCGCTAGGAGTAGAGGGAAATCTCCAGTTTCATCTGGAATGCTCGGGTCGAAACCCACGGAAACCAGAGACCTGACGACATCACCCCAATCGCTCCCAATAGCCTGATGGACTAAGTGTATCTGACAACAGTCTGACAGAATGACCGCTGAATCCTTTCCAGAGGCTGACTCTGTTAGGTACTGGTCCAAGATCCATAGCGCCATGTCATGAGATCCGTATATCATGGCGTAGTCGATGGGCAAGTGGATGAACTCGTCGTGGCAGTTGAGAAACTGCTTTACCCATGGAAGGTTCTGTGCCAGGCTTCGGAGGTCAAATATGGATAGGACGTGGAGTGCCGTCGGTCTTCCGGGAAAGCGAAACGGACCCTTGCCGAACTCGTCGTATTCAATAATCTTAATGCTGAGTCCCATGGCGCCTTCATTCCCGAGGAAGCGGTTGACAAGCGGCATGAGGTCCTTTTCTTTCCCCTCCTGCGTTGCCGCTACATAATGTAGGCCCCAGAACGTTGAGGCATACTCAAGCGATGGGTAGCGCATCATGTATTCGTCCAACTCCTCCACTGAGGTTATGGTGGAACTCGACTCAAATTCTTTGAATGTCAAGTACGTAAGACATGTTTCCGCTATGAGTCTATGCGCTTCAAGTTGCAGATCTCTGTAGGTGGCGGGAAGACTGGAACTACCCGACCGGAGAAAATCCCTTAGGGATGTGTGAAGGAGCTTGTAGTATCCGTCGACTTCGACGAGGAGATCCGCGCACTCAGTGGCAAGAGGCCAATCCCGGCCAATCCTCTGGCTGTCGTTTATTCCCGGTCTACCCGGCTTGACTGAAAGAGCTTCTAGGAGTTCGGTTTTTAACAGGAGACGGTACGAGTTGGCCACCCAGAGGAGAGCTTTGAACGCGCGGTTGATTACATGACGGGACCGGCGGAGAATCTTGCGAATGGCCTGCTCGTAGAGTTCGTCCAGACCTTCACCGCTACCCCGAAGTTCTTCCTTGATGTCTTCCACGCTGCCGATGTCCTTGATGTCTCTGACCTTCAAACGGACCCATAGAAACGTACTACCAGCGTTGTTGTGGAGCATAGCCTTGATCTCCTCATACTCATGCTGTACCTCGAGCACATCGTCTGCGGAAATTTCGTCAACCTCACGAGAGATGTATGACTTGATATCGCCATCATTATTCCCGTTATCAACTGGGATATGGGGAAAGGGGGACAATGCAGAGGCAATAGTGTGATAGTTGGGCCGACTGAAGATAAGCAGTCGTCTAACTGTGGATGGCTCTGTCGGTTTGGCAAGGTCCCGGAGGAACCCGCAGAGATCTTCGAATTGCTTTTCAGGGAAATGGCTACATTCGTCCAGACCGTCGATTATAAGGTAACACGACTTAAGTTTAGCACTCACATCTAGGAGCCAGCCCTTAAGCTCGCGCCGTTGGGGCCTTTCTCTGCTCTGTAGCTCTTCGGCACGGATTACGAGCGACTCAATATCAACATCCAGGGGTAACCGGTGGTAAAGTTGGCCCAGAAGAGACCCGAGCACGAGATCGAAGGTCAAAGGCGTGGTCGACTGCGTCGTGCTGCAATAAGCGTACGCGATTGAAGGAACAGATCCGTCCTCCGCGGGCTGGCTCATGTCATGAATGACGCGTGCCGCGAGGTGCGACTTTCCGGAACCAGCTTTGCCGTGGACCCAGAGCAGCGTTGACTCTGCGCTCTCGCGCCACGCTCGGAAGCCTGGATGCTCGATGAGCCAGTTGCCGCTACCTTGAACTCGTCTTTCATAGCTGTTCTCCTGGATGCTGCCGAATGTTGTCGAAGGTATCCAGTTCATAATGCGACGCCGCCTCGCCGCTATTTATCAGTTAGTATCCTTCGGTTCTTTCTTTTTCTTCTGTCTTTTTTTTTTTTCCGGGGGGAAGAGTGGGTGACTGGATAATTGTGCTTTACTTCCCTTGTGCAGCTCGAGTGTCAATTTCATCCTTGTTCTCGGCCATGCGTTTTCGTTCTCTGTGATCTCGATCTATGCAGTCCGCAAGACCCTCGATATCCTCGTGAACAGCGCGCAGGCGGCGAGCGTTGGCCAAACTTCTCCATTTATCGAGCTCTTCCAAGTGTCGATGAACGTTGGTTTTGATCTCGCCGAACTTGCTGTCGAAGTCCTTCCACTGTGTCTTCAGTGCCAGCAGTAGCATGCTCCGCTCTTTGCCCTTGTCGTCGTAGAAGACCTTAGCTGCCTCGACACAGAAACTGAGAATATCAGTCATGACGTCGATCTGTGATGCCTGCACGTTGGAATCGTCGTTGAAAATGCCCTCGGCTTTGTATTTGTGTATAATCTTCAGCTCCGTGGCGAGCGCGGAGAGCATGTCGACGAGTTTGCCCTGGTAGTCATCGAGACGAGCACTCATGGACAGGATGCAAGTGATGCCGCCGAGGACGATGGAAAAGGGCGCGGGGGTGAACTGCGAAATCGTCGACGTGATGGGCGCGATGGCCTTGGCGAAATCGGAGAAAGGCTTGATCTTGGCGGAAAGAGCTACTGTTTTGCTGCTGGAGACTCTTGCCTGGACTATCTCGTGGAAATCCGATTCATCGCCCTCCACGTCCTGCTGCTTTGCGTTCTCTTGGAACAAAGACACTTGGTCCTCAGTCAGCCTTTGCAGCTGGGCCTGCCACGATGCCATGGCCGCCACGACGCTGAGGATGAGTTAGCATCCGTCGCCTACCAGCATTGCATCAGACCATTCTTTCTTACGCTGGGTTGTTCTTGCTATTCCTCGCAGTAACATCTTTCTGAACCTCTGCGCCGGGATTCTGGTTCCCATTCTCCTCTCTTGCGATGTGGGTCCCCCGCCGGCGGATGGGCATGTACCCCTCACCATCACCAAGCTCCTGGGTAAGCCGCCTAGTAAGGGACCGTGATCCTCGAGGGGGAGCCATATGCCACCTCGACGAGCGGGATAACGAAGAGAGTTGACTTCTAATTCCGGTCGGGCAGGTTAGGTAAGTGTGCGCGGAACTCGATCGCTTTAATCGCAATAAAGTATTAACAGAGTTGAGCTTTGCTTGATATTTATTCTGGATCAGGCATCAATGTTCAGCTGGGAGGGGCCAGGCTACGCATAACGGTGTCAGATGGGGCCACTGGGGTGTAATATCTGCCCCGATCGCGGCAATAACTGCCTCATTTGGCACTGCGGCGTCCAAAACGGACCGTCCCCCGATGAAGCTGACGGGGACCTGACCCGCCGCCCAAGCCACACAGCGAGCTGAAGCCCAAGATGCACCTCGCAGCACCTCGCAGCACCCTGGAAGGCGTTCTTGCATTCTTGTCTTCACTTACGATACACGTGATCGCAGCCTGACCGATATTTTGATACTGTGTTTTTTTGTCCGTGATCCGTGAACCACAACTGTATCTCAAATTCTCGGTTATTTTGCAGCTTTCGCCATGGAGATCGGCGCGAGTGCCGTCGCGTTTGTTACGATAAGCCTGCAGTCCGTCAAATTCCTCTACAAGTTCTTTTCTGCCCTGAAAGATGATCCCCCGAAAGTGAACGACATCCGTAGGGCGGTGGGTCGCCTCCAGTCCACATTCGAACAAATCGACAGCTTCCCCGAGCTCGCAGAGATTCTGGCGACGACGCCATCCCTGCTGGGACTAATAAAGCAATGCAAAGAAGACCTCGATAGATTCGAAGGAAAGTTGAAAAAGCTAGATGTTTCCTCGGGGGAGCGAGCGCTGTGGAAAAAGCTGAAACTCGCCTTCAGCGAGAATGACCTCGCGTATATTCTGACCATCTTGACGGGGCATGTAGACAACTTGACGCTGGAAATTAATCTTGTTCAATCGTGAGACCCCTACCAACCACTATCCCTCCCGAGTTGCCATTGTGCGCAGTCGCTCAAAAGGATATAGACGATCGATGCACCGTCAGGCAAGCAGTATCCAGCAGATTCACACCCAAGGAAAGAACCAAACCACTTTAATCGAACAACAAGGGGCTACGTTAGCCAGCATTAGCGATCGAGTATCGAGTTGCGTGACTCAGAATAACCGTCTTCACGACGCTGTTGAGGCTCTCACTCAGAAGGCTATTAATGCGCCCTCCGTCTCGCATTCGCAAGCGGTCGGTATTTCGGAACGACTCGCATCCCTTGAGAACGAAATAACAAAAATGCGTCTGAGTTTCAGGTGCAGCACAGAGGGCACGAATATCGGGGAGGCGCTAGACGAAGGCGGAGACAATCAACCTGGGTACAGCCAGGATGATAATGCGATCAAAAGACTCTGCGGTCTTGTTGACCACATTCCCGGCCGTGTCGAATCCGACGATGCAGACGAAATCGTCCAAGACCTTGATATTTTACTGCAAGACATGGTCAAGGAGAATTGACACAGGAGTGACAACGTGGAAGTGCACACCAAGCACAGCGAAAGCCAAAGGGCCAAGGAATTGAATCGTGTTCGGGGCTCTTTCTTAGCCGCCCCAGCGCTTTGCATTAACCAAGACTGTCAGTGTTCTACATCCCATTCCGGACGGCTCACTGACACCATCATAGCTCCACCACCCCCAATGCCACAAATAGGGGGTTTCACTGGCTGAAAGAGAATGTATGACGAGTACCTTAGTCCACATGGTGCACTTACAGTCTTTGGAAATACCTGGCGTCGACGACATCAACGTAATGGTAGGAACGCGGAGCTTGAAGACTACAGTGTGATCATTACTTTTAAGCCGAGAGACAGCAACCTTCCACGCATTATCAAGCTCTCGATACATCAAATGCAGACATTGCTAGGCTTCTCAGCGCTCTCACCAAGTCTGTCCGTTAGCCGGATTCTCCCTAGTAGCGCCCCCGTTTTTTCGTGCATCAGATCCGGAAATTTTGAAGAGTTTCTGGGACTTCTCAGGAATGGAGACGCCTTCCTACGGGATCGAGACGGGGGGGGCGCCTCGTTATTGCATGTTGGTGTCATTTTCGTATATAGGCTTATCCCTAGTGTCATGTATCCCGGAGTTGACCTACCTGAAGTATGCTTACGACAAACCTGAGTTTTGCAAATTTCTCATCGCCAATGGCGCCGATGTTGATGAGCTCGCCGACTGTGGTGATGTGGACACTACCTTCGAAGGGTGGCATGTGTAAGTTCCGCTCACATGATTAGGAAGCGAGCGAAACGTTTCTGACAGCATGCTTCAAACTAGCGTTCCCCTTTGCCTTTGGCTTTCTGGGTCCGACGAGATGGAGGAGTTTGATTGCTTCAAGCAGTTGCTCGCTGCCGGCGCCGACCCAACCGTACACATACACGCGACCGTACACAGAGCCAGTGTTGCCCCGCTTGATATGCTCCGCGATGTGCTTTTGATGACTGATTCGGTAAGTGCTACATTTGCAGCACTGCAACACTGCTGAGATACTATGTGGACGGTTGGGTTGCGGACACGACGTGATGGTGGTATTTTCCATGTTGAATTGGATTATCGTCGAAGAGATGAAGGATATTGGTGGTAAGATAGTAAGATCATAGGTCGGAGTGATAGCCACTCATTTTCTATTTTCTAAGAAGTCCTTCCTCAAAAGTGAAGCCTTATGAAGCGCAAAATGAAAAACACTCACTGTGGCTGTCTCTATGGTTGCCTGCACAGCCCCAACGGGGAGTTCAGCCCATGCACCTCCTCCCACGGCCCCCCTCAATCCTGACAGACGTGGACACGGAATCGCCCGAGACATACTTTTGGAGGCCAGGCTTTCTCCACAATGCACGTGAACGACATCTCGAGTCGCACCTGGGCTCTACTAGAGGCTTTGGCGGGACGGAATCTGAGGGCATGAACCCGATAGTCCCGTTCTATAGCCACACAAGGCCACGAGGGCGTCACGGGGGGTTGTATCTACAGTCGGTAGTTGCTTCGATCGCGAATTTGGAGAACCGAGTCGGCAAAGGGGGCATCGGCGGCTGCTACGGTGAATGCGTCGGGGTTCTGAACCAAGCTTGCGTTGTCCAGTGCTGGGCCGAGAGGAGTCCCACGAGAAAGCGATCGTGCCTTCAACATTGAAAAGAGGCGTGTTAAAACGGGTCACACAAGACGGTGGCGCTTGCTTTTCCGTGTGTGCAGCCGAAGACGCGCAATTTCCAATTTTCTTTCTGCCAGTGTCAAGTTTTTGGTTCGATCATACCGGGGGTTCGTTCCGGGCTGCCCGCGGCACGTCTCGCAGCCGCAGGTGTGGGCACGGTCGTCAAATCAGAACCGGGGTAGACACCGACACGAGAAGAAGAAGATGTGGGAGAGAGGGGCAGGGGGGTTGGGTCAAAAGATCGTTCAGGACAGCGTGATAATTATTCAGAACAATTGAATGAATCAAAAACGACCGCCTCCTCCACTTGTTGTCATTCAGCTCCTCTCCACATTCTTAATCCCCGACTCCTATGGCTTGAAGACTAAATAAACTACATCCCTATTTCCCCACAAATGCAACGGTCTTCTGGGGAAAGAAATAAACTTGGCTCGAAAAGGGTTAGAATGTGGAGCCGATTGGACTTGATCACTGAAGCTTGGACGAGCAACTGGAGCCGTTGGACCAATCTCGGAAAACTCTCGTTTGAGGTAGCAGGCAGGCCAGTCCTTGTCCTCGATCCGGTGGGGTGGCTGTCAATGGTTTCGAGAACGGACGGGGCCTGGCGGGAGGCTTCCCGGACTGGCATAAACCATGGTAATGTGCAAATATTCGTTCGAGGCGTGCATGAATGAAAGCTGTGCGGAATGTGGAGCCGTCAGGACACCCATCTCCAGCTATATGTTTCGAAAGCTCCCGCATCTGCATCCTGAGGTTTCACGACTTCTTTGCTTCTTTCATTTCCTTCTTTTCCTTCTTCGTGCATCTCGTCTTTGATCCCAATTGAACGAGTCAAACGTCGAGATGTCGTGGAAATACGCGTTTTCGCTCTCCAAGCAGGAGGTCAAAGATGCCACACCGACGGGCACCGTGAGACTGGTCGGTAAGTTTGAAATCCCAGAATCAATAAATTGACGAAATTAGGTGCTATTTGTAATCATTTATTTTCGGGTCCCGTTCTAACCGCTTTTCGGTCCGCCCACATGAAGCCCACGATCCCACGGACGTCGAGCACCACCACGACGCCATCGTCAAGTTCCCCATTCCCAGCGCAGACCCTGCAGATCCTCTGAATTGGCCTGCCTGGAGAAAGGCGGCGGTGCTATGCGTCGCGTCGCTTTACGCCTTTGTCGCAAACTACTGCAGCTCGACGATAGCACCGGCCCTGCAACTATGGTTCACGACATTTCCAAATGAGCCGAAGACGTTCTCTAAGCTGACGCAGCTCATTGCCGTACGATGACTCTTTCTTGATTCTTTTCCTCGATTAATTTCTTTTACTTTTCTTGAAATAATTATTGGGGAAAGAAAATCAAATCTTTCTAACCCAATGCTCACTAGGTCAACATTTTGATGCTCGGCGCCGCCAATCTCTGGTGGGTGCCACTGTCGAACTGGGCTGGACGGCGTCCCATCCTTCTCGTCGCCACTCTCCTCATGACGCTGTGCGGAATGTGGTGCGGGCTTGCAAAGTCGTACGACTCTCTTCTCGCGGCCCGTCTTATCCAAGGTATCGGTGGTGCAGCCGCTGATACTGTTGCACCGGCCTTGGTCGGCGATGTGTACTTTGTTGACGAGCAAGGACGAGCCATGGTAAGACTTCCCGCGACGACATGACAAATTTTAGCCGTACGGGAGAATTCTTCTGGGTTTGCTAACGCCAACTTTTCTTCTCTCCACCAGGCCGTTTACACCGTCATGCTTGCCTGTGGATCCATCGTCGGTGGCATTGCTGGCGGATACATCGGCTTTCGCCTCGGTTGGGCATACCTCTTCTGGGTGTCCGTGGCTCTCTCAGCAGCCTGCTTCCTCGGCGTATTCTTTCTCGTCCCCGAAACACTCTACGATCGACCATCCCCTCCCGTGCAACCCAGCACGCCCTCCGAGTCGGGTGAGAAAAAAGAGGTCGAGGCCAATCACGACGAAGAGACCCGAGCAGAGGCCTATCGACCATTCACCTTTCCGCGATCTCTCACCTTCGGCCCCATTCGCGGGAATCTGGTCTCCCTATTCATCCAACCCTGGCGCACCCTCGCCCTCCCCGGCACTTGGGTCGTCATGCTACAATACGCCGGCCTCGTCGGCGGCATCATCACCATTTCCATCATCGGTGCCCAGCTCGTCTCCATGCCCCCTTACACCTGGGGCGCCCACACCGGTCTCATCAACATCGGAGGCATCATCGGCGCCTTGCTGGGCTGCGTGTACACGTACGTGCTCTCGGATTCACTTCTGAGGAACCGCGCCAAGCATGACAAGCATGGCCTTTCTGAGCCGGAGGACCGCCTCCCTGCCGTGTTCTTCCCGCTGACTCTCGCGACTTGTGGATTCTTTGTATTCGGGTTCTGTGGGCAGTATCCTGGTGAGAATCGATGGGTTGGGCTGCAGTTCGGCTATGGCATGATAGCTTTTGGATTGATGCAGGCTCCGTCGATTGGCTTCAACTACGTAGGTTTGAATCTCTCTTGGCCTAAAAATGGAGTGCAAACAATACAACCGCTGGGATACTGACGTTTCTTAATAGCTCTTCGACTCCTACGGCCGCCTTGCACCCGACTGCTTCGTCGTCGTCACGATTCTGCGCTCCGTCATCGCCTTCGCATGGACCTTTTTCGTGTCGGACTGGATTCAACTCAGAGGGCCGGCAGAGGTTTTTGGCATCTTGGGCATGTTGATGGGCATTTTTGGTCTCTTGGCGGTTCCACTTTGGCTGTTTGGGAAGAGGATGAGGATTGCGAGGGCCTACAGTAACTGACGACAGGAGAGGAATGTACAAGATTCACCATTGACTTGTCGAGTGGGATAGGGTAAATACACGTGATGTAGCCCGGGATTTTGTTATCTCGTCTTGTAGAATATTTTCGGAATATCAGCAGAGTCAGTGACGCCTTCTTGTTTGTACCGTCCAGTTCCCCAGCTCCTTTGCTCCTTCCTCTGAAGATTTGCCGGCTTTCTCTCGCGCCCTCCCCTCTTCCTTCCTCCCATGCTCGCCCATTTTTCTCCAAGACTGCACACTTTAAGCTTTATATACCCCCCCCAAGGCCAAAACTCCCAGCCGAGCGAGCATGGCAGTGCATTACCCGTGGCAGTGGCCTCCGCGGGTCGCTCAATGGTTAGAAACCAACCCACTTCCGGGGTGAGTTTCGTAGCTTCCGACGGTTCGATCCCGATAAGAGCCTTAGGGGTGATCTTTTTGCATTTTTTTTTTTTTTCCTTCCCTCGTTAATTTTGTCTGGTCATGATCTGCAGTTCATGGACCTGTCATTTACTGTTTTATTTTATTCCCCCTTTGTTTTACTTGTTTTCCCGCGTTCTCGCGAGTAAGTCGTCCCCTTTTGGTTCAACTTGCAATTTATTGGAGCTCGTCTTGATAATAACCACCTCAAATTTTCAAACCAGCGACTGGCGGGCTCGCTTGGACAATCCATCGATCCTTTGTTCGGGGTCTTATTCAACCGCACAACACCGTTATGCCAATTCCAGAATATGGAGGCTTTCTCACCTCCCAGCCGTCCCATACACTACCGTCTTGCCCCTGATAGCCTTCGAGCTTCATTCCGCTAAGGTGCCTTCCATTGCGCCCCCAGATCTCCCTTATGCGGCTTGATGGCCTGAGGTTGGGCAACATAATCAAAGTATCCCAGCCACCTCAGCACTCCCATGTGTTCCGGGCCGAGGGCGGCAAAGCGGTCTGGGTTGGTAAAGTTATGAGGGAACCCTACGTCGAACTCATACCCGGTTTCGATCTCTTTGATATCCTCCGGGGTAAGCTCGAGAGTAAGGGCCTCGATGTTGGCTTTGAGATGTTCGACCTTTCGGCCACCAATGATGGGGAACATGTGAGGCGTCTAGAACCAACAATGTATGGGCTGTTAATAACTACATGTACACAGAGCCGCTAATGAAGAATTGTTTAGGATTTATACCTTTTGCAGAGCGTACGCAAGAGCAATAGAAGTGAGCGGCACTCCATGGCGCTGGGCCACGTTGTTCAATACTTCGCACACCCTCTCCTCGCGGCCTGTTCGTCCAACGGTAGTATTTCGTCCGCCTTCCTTTTTCTCGTCGGAGCCAGGGGTGCTAAAATAACCTCGTCCTAAGACACCCCAAGCATGGACTGCCATCCCTTCGTCTCGGCACATCGGGATGACCTCCCGCTCAAGGTCTCGCAACTGCACGGAATAATGACCCTGGTAAACGGAGAACGGACGCAGGCCATGCTGGCGAGCATAAGCGTTGGCTTTCACAACGACCCAGGCCGGCGTGTCGCTGATGCCGAGATACAGAACCTTTCCCTGCTGGACCAGGTGATTGAGAGACTGCATAAGCTCTGGGATTCCAGTAGCAAAGTCGTAGACATGGACAAAATACTAACCGCCGTTAGCGTCCATTTCGTCTTAATAGAATCGCACATGAAAAGAAGGGAGAAAAAAGGAGGGATATACCAAGTCAACATAATCAGTCTGCAAACGCTCCAGACTCTCGCGAATGGCAATGTGCATGCTTTTCGACCCCGCACCACCAAAGTTGCTCCCTTGGCCAGGTTCACCCATCCTCGGGCTCGCCGTATACTTGGTTGCGATGACCATTTCCTGTCGCCTGCCAGTCTCTCGCAGCCATTCTCCAATCCATCTTTCGCTTTGCCCGTTGTGGTAATTATTTGCCGTGTCGATGAAGTTCCCACCGAGGTCGTAAAACGTGTCCAGCAGCTCAAAGGCGCGTTCCTTGGTGCATTCGCCCAAGAAACCTCCCCACTTGTCGCCGAGACCTACTCATGGATTAGACATCGCCCAACTCTTACTGATTATCCGCAGACTTACTCATGCCACCTAGGCACAGAGGGCTAACTCGGACCGACGCGTTGGGAGCCAGGAGCCGGTGTCTCCCCAGGGCGCTTTTGGGAGGGGGTGGGGAGGGGAATGCCGCCATGATTTGGTCTCCAATCAGGATTTTGGGACTACGAAGGGGAAATTTTACTGGGTTTCATCGAGGTTTCGGGAAGTGTGAAGAGGCAATGGGCTGGTAATTTTCGGAGGGTCTACGTCTTGGGCTCGAGACATATTAATAGTTCGTAGGCTGAATGGACCGGAAATATCATGTCACGGCAAGATCCGTTGGGACTGCGCAAAGGAGATAACATCTTAACTCCATCTTAACTGCACTTCCGTAAACACCAGGGCGGATTGGCCAAAGAACTCGCACAGAGTCGGCGGGGTTCTGGCAGCATGAGAACATGACGTTGTGCTGCAGGTGAAAAGAAGTTACTGACCGGCACAAATCTCCAGAATACGACCGTACTGGAAGGATCATGTCTGCCAAATCAGAACAGGGCGTCCTCTACCGGTTTACAGGTGACTTCCATCTCCACGAGCAGCTGTTTTGGCTTGCCAAAATCATCTCCGCTGAACTTGCCCGTCTTATACATGGCTGGCGCAATCACCAAAACAACCCACCCATTGGTCGAAGGCGGCTGCTCTTCCCTTCCCAACAGCATCGTCTCCTCGTCGAAAACTGAGGGAATCTCATCACCTCCAAAATCCCACGTCAAATCTGCTGCCTGCCTGCAAATATCGCGATCCATAAGAGTAGCTCGGTCGAGAATGTCCTTGAGGTCTCGGAGGTAAGCTGCAAAACAGTCTTTTTTAACCTCGAGGAACGGACCGATAACGTCGTGGACCATCACTCGTTGTTTCTGAACCAGGCTGTTGATTTCCTTCCCCTGGGCAACGGTGTTCCCTTCGCTCGTAACCAGATCGATCGCTAGTCTAGTGGTGGTAACGGTCCACAACCTCAACCTTTTCAAAGCCTCGGCATCTGGTATCGGATGTTTATTCGTCGACTCTAGCGTGGCAGGCAGGTCATGGCATTCATTAGCTACACGGTCACACCTCTTCCGGGAGCCGCAAGGATGGCAAGGAGGTTAAAAGTCCGAAAGATACTTCGAGCTTAAAAAAATGGTGGGGTGTGTGGGATTCTTACCTTGTCGGAAGCTGGTGTAGAGGTCAAATATCGGGATGGACAATTTACCGGCCCAGGTAAAGTTAGAGAAGACCTCTCGAGCCATGAACCGCCAGAGAAATGCCTGCACCACAGCGCTGCGTCGGGATGGAGATGCCAGGAACTCTTGAAAGTGTTCGCTGCCCGGCGTTGTTTCTTCCATGTAATGAAACATTCCAGCTTTGGCGGATTCCTGCCTGGCTTGGGGCGAGTTTACTCGAGGTTTGTCGGATTCGAAATATCTGATGGCGAAATTCTGAATGTCGTATCGAAGTTGTTTGACCCATTGGATGATGGTTTCGTCTGTGACCTGGGCTGTGCCTTGAGCGGGCCGAGCGAGTTGTCGAAGCTCCTTGATCGAGTTCTTCCAATTCTGATGAAACTTGTCTCTGTCGGCCTGGGCACATCCTAGCTCTTCCCTTAATTGGTCTATATTCTCCTTCTGCCGTTCCATTTCTTCAGTCATACGTCCTTTTTCGGCGCGCTCCTTGTCCAGGGTCGCCCACAGAGCGCCGACGCTTTCCCTTAGGGATTCCGCCTCGCTGTGGCGACGTGCGGCCGGTTCTAGGCCCTCATTCGTGGCATCCATTTCTACTTTCCTTCTCTCCTCCGTTCCGTGCCCTGCAATGGGAACCCGTTTGAGCGGTTGGTCACTTCCCTCTCGCTCTTCCGTAGCCTTAAAACGCCTCCTTACCGACTCCGATTGGGTATTCGCAACGTCCAGTTCGTGGTTGTAGATTTCTTTCGATGCGCGCCTCGAGCTCTGAGCTTGCTGGACCTGGTCCATCCGTCGATCAAAGGTGCTCCGGTCCTCGGTTCGCAAGAGTTCATGCTGTGTCATGGTGAAATTTGGGTCCCTCCTTTGCCTGGCGTTGTCGCTGTGATCGGCTCTGCTAAATTTTGGTATCATCGAGTACACTGGAGTAAGTGTCGCGGACATAGTAGGCACCCCGTCGGGCGGGGTCGGGCGATCCCGAGAGGACCGACTACCCGTGCGGAATAGTGGCATCCTGTGGAGGATCCGATTATTCTGGGCCACGACCGGCTGATGAAGACGCAGATGACTGGGGAGTGGGGACTAATAAAGAAACGAATTTCAAAGCCTTTTTTTTTTTTCGATGATTTCCTCCCACAAACAGCAAGAAACAGGATCAACTTGATTCCCCTTTTGAACAATTGGAAGCCCCAAAGGTGGTGGCCAGTCGGATGGGGAAAGAACTAAGGGTACTTATCTCCAGCACTTTGTCTCTACCGCACGCAGGTAAGCCTTTTTTTTTTCTTTCCTCTCCCTCTTCCCCGTCTTCTCCCTCTCTCCTCTGCTGGAGAGGGGATCTCATCTCCTCCTCGCCACAGCGGAGCCTTGCGCTGGTTTGTCCGCACTATCCACCCCCTCTTGATGCAGCTCGCCAAACAGAGGCTATAAAGAGGCCAATGATCGTTAGCAAAAATCGATTCCCGGTGCTTTTCACGTTTCGATATTTCGCGTGGCGTTCTTTCATTGGGCTTTGGACGTCTGTGGCTTCACGTAACCTGCACAAGAGGGCTGGGCGTCACAGACACGGCGGCTGCATCATTTTATCAGCTTAGGTCTAGGGAGATCTAGCTTTCTGAAGGCTTGCCAAATACTTAGAAGACAAAGGCCACGTGAGCGGTGAGCCGCGAGGGGTTGAATTTGCCCCAAGTTCAGCAGCAGGCTGGCACTCAACTCGCCCAAATGGCAAAGGCCCTCAAGCCCTTCCTCCTCCCTCTCACCCCTTGAAACCAGGACCGCGTATTACTCCCAGTACTATTACTTCTTAAACCAAGCGCACAGCTTAACCACCGCCGGCACAATGTCTTTTGAGTCGCTATCAGCTCTCCTAGACCAAGTCAAGCTGGGCGGGGGAACTGACGTGGAGGATCTCCTCATTATTGGAATTGATTTCGGGACCACGTAAGTATTTTTCAGTTGGTATTTCGGTCGCCTCCAACGCTGCTACCTTCATCAGGCTCACTGGATGCCAATTTCTAACTCATAACTCTTCAGCTTCTCCGGCGTCGCCTGGGCTACCATTGAAGATATCGAGTATGAGGGAATCAATCTCATTACGTCCTGGCCCGGGACGGGACGAGAGGAAGGAAAAACACCGACCGAACTCTTCTACAGAGATGGCCAGGTTATGTGGGGTTTCGATATGCCTCCGGACGGAGATCCAATGAGATGGTTCAAGTTGCTTCTCCTCAAGGACGAAGACGTCGCGCCGGAGATACGGTCATCCGTGTACTTTCTCAGAGCTCAAAGAATGCTAAAGGAGAACAAAAAAACGGCAGTAGACGTAATTTCGGATTATCTGAGGTGCCTATGGCATCACACGATCGAGACGATCGAAGCCGCCCGCGGCAAGGTTCTCGTCGACGCGCTCCAATTCCGCGTCGTCATCACGGTGCCCGCCATTTGGAAGTCCTATGCGAGGCAGTCGATGAGGGAAGCCGCCAACCGCGCCGGCATCCTCGAACGGCGACCTGCTGGGGATACCGAACTCGTGTTTGCGCCCGAACCGGAGGCGGCAGCGTTATCCACCCTTTGCGAAAAAGGCCGCAGGCCCCGCCGCGGTGATGTTTATGTCGTTTGTGATGCCGGAGGCGGCACGGTGGTACGTTTTGCTGGGGAAAGGCCAAGCTTGACCAACGATGAATTATGTGCAAAGAAGAGATGCTAATTCTGCGCGTCTGTCAAGGACTTGATCAGCTATGAAATCTGTAACGTCGACCCAATCCGCATTAGAGAGGCTGCGGAAGGTGCAGGTACGGGGAACGCCCTTGCTTCGTTCAATTCTTGGATTCTTCGATTTCCCAGGCGTCACATTGATGCGAAGCTAATGCTCAGTCGGCTGAATCTGTCCTCCTCTAAACTAATACAGGTGCCCTCTGCGGCGGTATCTTCATCGACGAGGCCTTTGAACGAATCTGTAAAGCCCATCTCGGCAAAAAATGGGACCGTCTCAGCAAGGCGGGAATCAAAGATATCATGAAGGGCGAGTGGGAGTACGCCATAAAGCCGCAGTTCAGGAGAGACCAGGCAACCGCGGCGAAGGAATTCGCCGTCGCTATCCCAGCTGAGGTTTTCGTCAACTCCCACCTCCACGACGATTCTCCGGAGCCGCACATTAAAAATGGCCGTGTTCATTTCAACGGGTATAAGTTGCACTCGATAGCTCTTACACTGGAACTCGGCGCTTTTTACTAACCTAATATGGTGTTTGCTCCGATAGGTTGCATATCGAAGGCGCGTTCACAAAAACGGTGTCGACCATCGCTAAAGAGATCGACAAGCAGATTTCTAAATCTTCGCGTGGAGAAAAAATGGTGACAGTATGTCGTTTTAGGATCACCCCTCTCCGCCTATTCAAGACCCGCTGCTCAAACGACAGTGCTTTAGGGAGTGATACTCGTGGGGGGCTTAGGGGCAAGTCTGTATTTATACCAGTATCTGAAAGAGAGGTATTCAAGTAAGGAAATCAACGTCCTCCAATCTCGTGGGGGGAAGCCGTAAGTTGCCCACGATTATTATCTCCCCTCTCCCGCAAGGAATATGAGCCCTTTGTTCAGCCCCCCCCCGGCCCTTTTTTGGGGTTTCCCTGGCTTTGGGCTGTCGTGATCGACGCTAATCATCTCAAAGGCGTACGGCCATCTGTCGTGGTGCCATAATTAAAGGACTCCTCGGCGAAGCCACCAGCGGCATGGTTGTTTCAACCGTACCTCGTGCCAGCATTGGCATTAAAACAAGAGTTCCCTGGATCGAGGGTAAATTCCTCCAGGAAGACAAGACATGGTGTCCCCTGCGGGAAGAGTATTTGGCGGATAATCAAATGAACTGGTACATTGTACGGGTAAGTTCCTTGGGTTTGAGGGTTTGAATGCCTCTTTGCCTTCTCTCTCGGTTGAGGTAATAACTTTAAACAGGGTAAAGCGGTCACTCCATTGGAGCCAGTTCGATGCAACTATTTCCGCATGTATGAAAAAGACTTTGGCGGAATATTTTGGACCGAGATATTTGAGTGCGAAGACGAAAAGGCTCCGACACGCTTCACAAAAAGTGTCCGGCGACTTTGCTCAGTAGAATGCAAGGTAGATGTGCCGTTCAAGTCACTGCCGGACATGAAAGTCCCGAGTCAGAAGAGGTTGAAAAAGCTCAAGTATGATGTTGAGGCTGTTCCGTCTGGTGCGTCGGTTGAGTTTGCGATTTATCTCGGTGGAACGAAATTGGGTGGGAAGAATGTAGACATAAAATTTTAGAATCTGGCAGGAGTGTCATTCCCGAGCTCGATTTGTGTCTCTTTTGGCCAGAGAGTCGAGAGAATATATCGGGCCTACCTTGTCCTCAGGAGCGAGGAGTTGCCAACTTTGTATGTCTTGAATTAAATACAGCTCTAAGACTGGACACTATGTCAGCGGGGCCGGCTCTTCCGGGACTGCCGACCTACCAAGAACAACGTCGACCCCCATTCATCGCACAAGTCGTCGAGAGGGCCGGGATACTCATGTAAATCTTAGAATCATCGTGGCGATAGAAGTTAACGAGCAAGAGAAGCGTCGTCATCTGTCATTCGAATTGGCTGAGCCATGTCTCACATTCTTCAAATTGCCCGTCTGCCCCAACGAACTAGTTCGTTAGCAGTCTAGCCTGGCTCTAGTCTCTAGGCGCAAGCGAAAGCAAGATGCCGACTATCCGCCACCTTGCTCCTCAACAGCTTCGCCTCAACCCTGTACAGCCACACATACACGAAAGAACACTCACGTTGAGTGATGACTAACGCTGCACAGCCTCCAAAAGCTGGATGCGAATCTGTCCGAGGGAGCCCATGTATCAAAGTAGCTTATTATTTCAGGGTCATCCGCCTCTGTCAGCTCATCTCCTCATTTTAGGACGAAACCTCGTTCATTCTTTCTTCTCTTTCCCAGCAGAGTTTCCATCGTCGCGGTGTTCAGGAGAGCGTTCATTCCATTCCAACCCGGTATTTGATAGTGCCAAAGGCAGGAAATTAACCATCAACAACGAAGCTGAGACCTCTCTCATTCAGCCAGACAACTACAACAATGTCAGCTCAGGGTTATTATGGCGGGGGCGGGGGAGGGGGCCAGTATCCCCCTCAGCAACAACAGGGCGCATATGGGCAGAATTACGGCCAGCAGGGCTATAATCAACCTCAAGGATACCCCCAGCAAGGTTATCCCCCACAGGTTCGTTGAAATCCCGCCGATCCGACCCAGTATTCTGGCCATCAACTCTAACCAAACTTGCTCTAGCAACAATACGGCGGTCCCCCTCCGTCCCACTCACCCTACAATCAAGGGCCCGGATATGGTCCTCCTCCAGGCCAGGGATACGGCCAAGGAAACCCTCAGCAGCCAAGCTACGCTCCTCACCATCAACCGCCGAGCTATGACCAGCAACAAGGGTACGGCGCACCACCCCAACCAACATATGCCGGCGGCCCTCCACACCAGCAACAGTACTCCTCCCCGCCTCCGCATCAGGGCTACGGAGCGCCCCTTCAAGACTACGACAAGCGAGGCTCTTCGCCGTATCCTCCCCAGCAGCACTATCAGGGCGGTCAAAACCCAGACTTCGGAGGCCAGCCGCCTTATCAAGGTGGCGCTCCAGCATATGCTGGTGGACCCGGTGGACCCGGTGGCCCTGAGGGAGACCGAGGACTGGGTGCAACTCTTGTCGGCGGGGGAGCCGCAGCTTGGGCGGCCCATAAAGCTGGGGGTGGCATGCTAGGGAGTCTTGGCGCTGCGGCCGCTGGAGCAGTTGGTGCCAACCTGATTGAGCACAAGTTCAAGAAGTGAGTTCCTTTTGTTTCCCCCCATCTCCCCGCGACTATCCCCCCTGAAGAACGCTTTGCTTACAATTCCCAGGCACAAGAAAGAGAAGAAGCACAAGAAGTATAAGCAGCGGGGTGGCGGACATGGCTCGAGCAGCAGCGACAGCAGTGACTCGGATTAATTTTCTCCCCCTTCACGTTGATGGGCGTTGTGGAGGCGGCCTTGTGAGACTTCTTAATGATTTTCTTTTGTGTCCTTTTTCTCCCCTTTTTTGGATTTTCCGTTTTGCTCCTCCATGCAGTATTTCGGGGTTCGTTTTGGAAATATATTGAAGTGGAACAGCGCTGAATACAGCAATATGTAACATCCGAAAATCACCTCCAGTAATTCCCATTGCTGTTCACTTTGCTGAACCGCAGCTGGGTCGGGGTGGTGAATCCATGCGTGAGCCTGCCTCCTTCGTTAGATGGAACCCTTTCCATCCCTTTCCAACCCCGACTCCGACCCTAGTTCCGACTCCCTTTTCACGTTTTCATCCGACGGGCACCCTCCGCTAGCTATTATAGCCGCCAAATCCTCATACCCAGCCTTACGTGCGTACGATCAGGGGTGCCGCCGTCCTCACCAACCACATTCCAAGAAATCCCCTCAATCTCCTTATATATCTTCACCATTAATCTCACAGCACCCTCATCGCCGCGAAGCGCCGCATAAGATAAGGGGCTCCGGCCGTGGACATCCAAACTATCCATTTGAAACCGGCCGCTCTCGTGTAGTAGCTTGATAATATCCTCGTGGCCGTTCATCGCAGCGTAATGCACCGCTGTGCCCCCGTCGTAGTCGATCCTGCTCGCGTCGAATCGCGGATCATCAAGCAGTCTCTTCATAATTTCGCAATTACCATTGGTGGCGGCATAGGACGCGGGTACCACGCCAGATTCGGTGAATTGGAGATCGATGTCCTTGTGTTCTAGGAGTGCCTCTACACACTCAAGCACGCCCCAGTCGCAGGCACAACTTAGAGCCGTCATTCCTTCGAATCCGGTGATGTTGGGATTGACTCGTTCATCAGCGAGCAGGATTCGAGTAATCTCAGGATTCTTGAGATGAACTGAGTATATCAGCGGCGTGCGTTCTGAAAGGTCCGGCAAGTTAAGATCGACTTCGGGGATGGTAAGGAATAGCCTGATAGCATCCTCTTTTTCCGATAGCAGGGCATAAATCAAAGGCGTCACTCCGCTTGCATCTGCAGCCGTAGCGCTACCTCCAGCATCAAGCAGCGCCTGGATGTTTTTAACATGGCCGCTGGATGCCGCGAAGTGCATTGCAGTCCGCCCGGAATCGTCGACAGCGTCAACTTTAACCCGCGGATCGGCAACCAGCAGCTGAACGACGCTTGCGTTATCTCTAAAGTCATAGACTGCCCAATGCAAAGGCGTAATGCCGTCGTAACCGCAGACGTCAGGCTTAACACGAGAATCAGCTAACAGCATCCTAACGATGCCTTCGCTGTTGTAGTAGACGTTCTTTATGGCGCAGATCAAAGCCGTGTCGCCACATTCAGCGATGACGTTTGGGTCAACCCGCGAGTCTTGTAGAAGCAGTTTCGCCAATTCCTCGTTGGCGTTCCTGGCAGCAATAGAGAGTGCCGTAAAACCAGGACGATTGCGTGCATTGACATTAACCATTGGGTCACCAAGGAGCAGCTTGACGATCTCGGCGTTGCCTAATGACGTCGCAGTGCAAAGGGGAGTATTGTTTATGTTGTCTCCCAGGTTGAGATCGGCGCTATCGGCCTCCAAAATGACCTTCACTACCTCGACGCTGCAAAATGTAACAGCATAGATAATAGGCGGCATCGGCAACCAATCCAGCGGTTCGCGAAGCATAATGTCCGCCCCGGCGGCTAGAAGTTTTCGCATCTTGTCGGTGCGTTCGCGGGCCATCGACCATGAGAGAGCCTTCGGATACCGGCTCTCGACATGGCGCTTGTAGAGATAGGGGTTGACTATACGATAGAAGCAGGTATTTTTTTGCGAGAGAGAATTCAGGTCCTTTTCGTGTTGAAACCATTCAATCAAGGAGGTGATGACATCGTCCGATAAACTCTCAAATCCCGCCATGACGTCGAACGGCTGGCTCAACATCGACTCGAGGGTGAGAGAAAACGGTAAATGCACCTGTTGATATCGTTTAATCGTGTACTTCTCACAAGAAAAAAGGCATTCTCCATCTTCTCACAAGAAAAAAAGGCATTCTCCATCTAAAATAGTTCCTGGCCGCCCAGAAAGAGGGCCGAAGGAGGAAAATGCGGCGAACCCCCTCCTCCAGCAGAGTCAACCTGTGTGGTCCGAGCGTAGGCGAAGTGTTATACGAGGTAGTAATTCTCAGGTTAGGCAAGTAGTGCGGTCCTGGATGATTGGCTGGCAATAATCATAATCCCTGAGCATATCGTTGGAACAGGAGGGTCTAGCAAGGCCATTTCCAACATCAGGATGAGTCTCCGAGCATTAGTATTTTAACACGGTTTCGTCATGGGCTTGGAATGTCGGACTGTTTTTGTAAAGATGAGATATGGGAAAATGGATTCCATTCACAGCATAAGAGGCACGGGATTTCCGCCCTAGTTCCAGTTAGTCGAGCAAGACAACATAATCGCGCCTCCCCCGAAATACTTGACATAATAACCAATGATTCTCATCATCGGCTTGAAAAGATAGAGGATGAGTCCGTGCTATCAGCTTAGACGGTAGTCTGAGTCGATGATGTTGTGGACTCCCCATGTTAATAGCTAGACAACTCGTTTATAATTTATGAGGCTATTTATTTTCTGACTACATGAGGAAGTTTCCTGACGTTAGGGTCTTTTCCAACTCCAGGTCAGGCTGGAAATGGCAGTATAATCCCTCCTGTAAAGAAGTTAGCGGACAGTCTTGTAAGAGGAATTTTACGTTGAGGGGGGGAACCGTACAGGATCGCTTGCTGCCTTAAAAGTGAACCGAGCGGCGTCCTCGGTGACTAGAATCTTCTCATTACCCGTGCCCGCGGCCGCGGCATCGGCGAGCAGCTGAACCTCGCACGATCGCTCCATCAGAGTGTAGAGATAGGCGGCCTCATCCACCGTCTGGCCGACGGTTAGTAACCCGTGGTTGAGAAGGATCAGGCCCTTGCCGTTCTCTCCGAGGCACTGCGCGAGCTTTTCACCCTCCTCATCGTCCAAGACGACACCGCCAAATTCGTTGTAGACGCCGTGGGCGTCGCCGTAGAAGTACAGAACATCTTGGTTGATCATGTCCAGTCTCTTTCCGAAGGCCGAGTACGCCTTTCCGTATTTGGAATGAGTATGGCAGGCCGCGTTGACGTGAGGATAACGCTTATGAAGGTGGGAGTGGATCTGGAACCCGGCAGCGTTGCTAGGAAGATGAGTAGCACCGCCGACGGGCTCCCCATCGTGATTAAGAAGGATCAAGTCCGAGACTTTGATCATACCAAAATGCACTCCGAGCCTAGAACAGACATTGTGAGCCATGGGAAACCACCGGGTCAGGGGGAATGCGGTCTATGCTTACGGGTTGGTCCAGAAGCAATCCTTGTGTTCTTTGGAATCGTTAGTGACATCGAGTAAGGCTGGAGGCTGCCTGATATTATTATCAATATCCCTCTCACACTCACCAGGATCACGAAGACTGATGTGCCCGGCAAGTCCCTCACAGAAGCCCTTTCGGGCAAAGACGCGAAAAGCGCCAGCCAAATGTTCGAGCATCCATCGACGCTTCTTCTCGACTGAAGTAAAAGACGGAATCCCCGGAAGCATTGGGCCATGAGAGATGCGCTGAATCGCACTCTTTTCCTCTTCGGCTGCCCTCTTGTCCTTGAGGATGGTGGACAACGATATGGGCTCGGCGGCCGTAATGGTCGTGGTCAAAGAAGGAGCCATTGTAGTTAAGAAAAGGAAAAAAAAAAAAAAAAAAAAAAAAAAAAAAAAAAAAAAAAACGGATAGTAAAATAAAAACCTGTTTTATCCCTACTTGGGAGAAGCACTTCGAAATGAGAATAGGCCGGATTCCTGGCACATAATATACTGAAAGATGCGACTCGGCCGCTTGTTATTACTGTTTTCTCAGGTGTCGACTCTGATCGGTATTAATAGACTCTTTCGGAGTTACCCCAACGGATGCATAAAATGATTTCCTCAATTTGGAGTTTGGAGTTTCCTACCCCGAGTCGTCGGGGTAGGATAGGCTTGTAGAATACGACCCCAACGGAGGAGCATGTCCACTTGAGACGGCAGATGGGGGTTGAGCTCCAGGCCTACGCAGCATTCTAAAGGAGTTTTTTTTTTTTTTTTTTTTATCACTTTTCTGAACAATTCAGTTACTGTGGTCATTTACAAGCAGCATATTGGTGACTGTTTATCGAATTGAATCTAGACTCTTATGGGGTAAATACAATATAATGGTAGAATTGGCAATGCGTCCTTTGGCTAATACTCAAACGCGAACTACGGCGTTGATAGGCGTGCCCGCGACATAGCTTGAGATCCCTTTTAGGACAGCATTCTGGAGATTTTGAATCGACTCCGCAGAGAACCAGGCGATGTGCGGTGAGAGGATGAGGTTCGGAATCGTCGCATCCAACAGCGCCGACACTCCCCTCTCGGGCGGTTCCGTTTCGTAGACGTCAATGGCAGCGGCGTTTAGTCTGCCCTCTTTTAGAGCAGATGCGACGGCTTTCTCGTTCACGATTCCACCTCTGGCAACATTGATGAGAATGGCATCTTTCCGCATGAGCTTGAACTCCTTGTCCGAGATCATATCTAACGTGCTGTCATTGCGCGGAACGGTGACTATAAACACTGTTCCCTGCCGCAAGCAATCGTCGAAGGATACTCGGCCCACTCTGGGCGACAATGATGCGCCCTTCCTCTCCGAGATGAGAACTTTCATCCCCAGCGCCCGGCCGATTTCCGCTACCCGTTTCCCCAGATGGCCGTTGCCGAAAATGACAAGGGTTTCGAGGGAACAAGTGCGGGGAGGCTGGGGGAAGTGATGCCTCAGAGTCCGCTTCTCTTTGTATTCGTCGGTATCGACGATTCTACCGTGCAAATCAACAATCTTCCGCCTCGCAGCGAAATACAACGCAACGGAATGCTCGCTGACGGAAGACACACTAATTTGCGGTGCGTTGACGACGGTGACGCCGCGCTTCCGGAATTCGTCCTCGTCCACCCAATCGACGCCCGTCGACATTGCCATGATGCACTCGAGCTTCGGGCACGAATCTAGATCCGACGTCGTGATGGGGAGCGCCGTCGTGATGGCAATCGTTGCGTCCCGGAGCTTCGTGGCGACCTCCTCGCGGGTGGAGGAGTTGTATCCCGTGTAGCGATGGGGAAAGGAAAACTGCGGCATCGGGCAGTGGCACTCTTCCAGACAGACAATATGATGCTCGCGCATGGATCGGACCATCGTTACCAATGATTCAAGAAGAAGCTGACGTCTCATATAACAGCGTAGAGGTGGGCGCGAGAACGACTGGATACTGTAGGATAGTCTCGACTCTGGAGTCTGGACACCCAAGTTTTTTCGAAGTTAGCCGTATAAAACCAAAATTCAAGGCAAGTAAACGAGACGAGAACATCCTGTCTGGGGATGTAGGTGGTAGCTGAACTAATAATAACAATGATAACAATAACAACAACAATAATAAATGGGCCATTTTAGGTTGGAGCTACTTCTGTGCTTCGTACATCACTTGTCTGTTTTTCTGCTCCAACATCCTGACCGACCGCGGGGAGCTACTTCCCATGCCCATTGTTCGGTTGATTAGCGGTTAATATTTACTCGCAGCTCGGCAAGTAGTTGCGGGAGTGTGCGCGCACCCCAGATCCGAAAAGGCGGAGAACCCCAAGTTAAGGTTACAAGGTGCCCAGCCGCGTTATCTGTATGTGCTGTGGGCCAAACCACAATCTGGGGGCGCAAATAGAAGTTCCTTTTAATATCTTGACTTAACCAAGAGCCCACAATGCGGCAAAAGACTGAAGTGCCGGCTTGCAGATGGTGTCATCGGAGGTTTGCACGGCGGGAGCATCTCCATCGCCATGAGAGAACTCGTGGGTATCTCCCTCGTGGGACCTGGAGTCCTGGAACCCGAACCCTCCCCTTCCTTTTCTGTGGCTCCTTATTAAATTATTAATTATTAGACACCAAGGAGAAACCTCACGTTTGCAAGTGTGGGAGGACTTTTTCAAGACGGTACGAATTTTAACCCAGCTACTAAACCATCATCAGAGTACATGTGCATTATGTGTTATTATCTTCAATCCTACTGACCGGTGGCGACTAGGGACCTTCTAACTCGGCATGTTAAGCTCGCCGAAAGCCCCGGAGACCATGTAGAAGTCGAAATGGAACAAAAGAACTCGTTTCCTGAGCTTCAAAGTCTAATGAGAGCCCCTGCCTCGAGCCCACTCGCAGACGGTCATCCGGCAAACGCCAACACGGCCATTCCGTCGCCCATGTCGGCGGTTTCGGCTGCCAGCCGCCGCGACCTGTCGGTAGCGAATGATCCGAACGCCATAGACTTCGACGTGAGCGCCTCATCCGATCTGGATCTACTCTGGGAGAATCTCGAGTTTCATCAGGAACCCATGGACTATACCATGTTCAGTTCCGGGTTTCCCTTCAACCCGGAAGCATTCGGGCACTACGGCATGTCCGACCAATCCACCCCTTCTCATACCCAAGATGCGCTCCTAAGGTCGGTGGAAGAATCTTCGGATGAGCTCAGCTGGCAGGATACGTACGCTTCACGTCTCCCGTCTCTACAGCCCAATCAAGACGAAGATATTTCGGCAGGTCCAACGCCACTATCTTCCCAAGCCCATAGCGATGTGGAGAGCCATACGGCGAGAAAAATACTGTATATTTCGCGCGAAGCATACAACCGGATTCGAGGTCTTGTAGATGCCGAAAAGCACCACCTCCCGCCCCGGTTCCGGCTTCCCTCGAGACATGCCCTTAGTAGATATGTTGAAGGATTCTCAGGTTTTCAGGCTCACGTCCCCTTCCTCCATCTCCCTACAATCGACTTCATGCATATGCCGTTGGAGTTGACCCTCGCAATATCTGCCGTCGGAGCCCAATTTCGCTTCGAACGGCATGAATCTTACGCCCTAACCCAAGCCGCCAGGTGTATTATCAATCTGCGACTAGAGCTTGACGATGCAAGTTCCTGTGTATCTACGCCCCAACCGATGCGAACTTCTTCCACCGGAATGTTTAGCGCCGGGCCCCAGAGCGTCAGTGATCATGGCAGCTACCGCACTGAAACGGAAGAACCGCCGTCGAGGGTGCAGCGGCAACAGCCTTTAGATATACGGACTTTGCAGGCCATGATCATCGTTACTTCGATCTGCACGTATAATCACCACGACCTCCTTCCCCACGCCTTTGTACTGGCCGGTCAAATGGCACATCATTTACGACACGGAAGTTATCTCGGCGTCGACGCAAACCTGACTACCAACGATTGGCGCGAGTGGATTCGAATTGAAGGGCGCCGTCGAACCGTCCTCACCGCATTCTTGTTTCTTAACATCCATACCGTTATCTACAATATCCCCCCGCGGCTGATGAATAGTGAAATCTGGTCCGTCCATATACCTCAGCCGGAGACTCACTGGCAGGCTTCTACGTCGAGGACGTGGGCAGAGGCGCGACGTCGAGACGCACCGATAAATGTCACTTTTGGCGACTCTTATTCGGATCTGTTTGCACCCGAGAGCCCCCAGAGTCGAGATTACGAAACCTCGGCATTTGGGAACTTACTGATTATGCATGGTATTCTCCAGCAGATTCATCTTGCAAAGGAGGCATTCATTGGCCTCGACGTTACTTTTCGGGAACAGTCCAGTTTCCAACTCCCGGACGACATCGCGAGGAGATTCAAGTCTGCGTTGCAGCGCTGGCAGCACAAGTGGACTATGAACAAGGAGTCCTCGACCCGGCCCAATTCCCCAGTGGGGCCCTTGGGATTCAACTCCACCGCCTTCTTTCGGGTCGCCTGTTTGAGAGTAGATTTCAACATTGGCTCGTATTGGAGATTCGAAACGCGAGATGCGGCGGTGATCGCCGATGCGTTCAGGCAGGCACCGAGGCCGCCTCGTTCGCCGCGCCTGTACGCCGCCGTACTCCAGAGCGCTCATGCCCTCAGCATCCCCGTTCGACTGGGCATCCAATACGTCGCGAAGACCCAGACCCTTACCTGGAGTATCATCCATAGCTTGTGTAATTTGGAGTGCGCCTTGTTTCTGAGCAAATGGCTGGAAAATCTTGGCATGGAGGACCAAACGCCGCTAAAGGAGGAAGAACGGCTGCTCTGCATTATCGCTGGTATTTTACAAGAGACTTCCTTCTTCGAGCCATCTCCACCGTTATCCTTCAGTGGCGCGGTAATCAGGCGCATGGCTGCTGCCATAATCAGGTTAGTAGCAGAGTTGTCTACTGGCGTGCATGTATCTGAGTTCATGGACTCCTTTGAAGAGGCTATCAAACACTATGCCTCGTATCTCGAGAACGCTGTCGAACTCGAACATTGAACCAGAAATGGCATCAAACATACACACATCTCTCGATAAAGTTCTATCTGGATTGAAACTCAGTGATGCGAAGTCATAATAGCATAATAGGCACATTCTCTACCGTATAGCCGAAGGTTTCGATGCTAACATTCGATTTCCTCCCTTCGGGATTTCGTGCCAATGCCGTAACGTACAAACTCTTAAAGCCTAGCGGTAGAGATCTCGATCTTATATTGCTGCCTACCCCATATTCTAATTACCGACTCCTCATTTACCAGAGAGCCGAGGGACGTGGGCTGGGACCCTGGTCCTGCTCGAGACGTAGAAGGTATCTTCCTCATATAAAACGGGGCGGAAGTACTACATCTGCTGTCGTCGACCCCGATGCTGCTACGTCACTCGGGGTCGTTCGGGGTCGTTCGGGGTCGTTCGGGGTCGTTTGGGGTCGTTTGAAATAGCCTCGGGGTAATAACTCCAATCTTAGCGGCGAGGCTAAACCCCACGGGGGTGGGCCTTCCGGGGAGAGCGGAGAACCCTGGGGTGCATGCTTGGCAACGACAAGCGACAGGCTGCTCCGCTCGGGGCTTTCCGCGATATCTGGGGTAGGGCCAATCAAGAAGTGGGTGATTATACGAAGTAGCTTTGTCCGCGAAGTAAGAGAAATGAGACAAGGGTATGAGTATCAAGAGTGCAAATTCTGCAGGAAGGTATAAGAACACTCTTTCCTTCGCCTTCAATGTTTGGCTTTTACGTTTCTTCTCTGACCGCGTGCCGCTCTTAACATTTAATCGAACTGAGAGTGTTCGCCCCGATCATCAATATTCGGCTTTGTCTTAATCCCATTCCGATCACCATGGCGTCTCTCGAAGCCTGCGAGGAGAAAATGACCTCGGGCGTGTCGGTCAAGACCGATCCGGAGCACTCTGAGGTCGCTGTGTCAAACCAGGTGCCCGCGTATGACGAAGCCGAGACGAAGAGAATTCTGCGCAAGGTCGACTATCGCCTCGTCCCGATGCTGGCCATCATGTACTTGCTCGCCTTCGTTGACCGCTCCAACAGTTAGTAAATCATGCAATCTCCGCAGGAAACCCCTTTTCCTCCTCCTCCTCCTCCTTCTCTCTCCCCAATTGACCCAAAGGCTATAATAGTTGGAAACGCAAAGGTCGCCGGGTTGAATCAAGACCTGCACCTCACCGGATCACAATATAACATCGCGCTCACGATATTCTTCGTCCCCTACATCATTTGCGAAATCCCCTGCAACATCATCCTCAAGCTCACTCGGCCCAGCGTCTGGCTGCCGTCAATTATGATCGCTTGGGGTGTAGTCTTGACCTTGACGGGTATTGTGAAAGATTTCAAGGGCCTTGTGATCTGCCGTTTCTTCCTCGGAGTCACAGAGGTAAGGCTTCGCTTCTTCTTTTGTTTTTCCTCTCGCCTCCGCATGCTGATTCTAGTTTACCAGGCTGGGTTTTTCCCGGGAGCGACGTACCTCCTTACGATCTGGTATCTCAGATACGAAGTTCAGACTCGCATGGTTGTCTTCTTTGCCGCCGCATCTCTGTCTGGTGCTTTTTCCGGACTTCTGGCTTATGCTATCCAACATATGGATGGTATTGGGGGTCTCCGAGGCTGGCAATGGTAGGTTCGACCGTAATACGAGGGAACCCTACCTC